>JAXRKP010002657.1:40000-41066 GCA_037039925.1 Doris montereyensis | reverse complement strand
GAAAGAAGAAAGAAGAACAGAAGAAAGAAGAGAGAGGAAAAGAAGAAAGAAGAAAGAAGAAAGAAGAAAGAAGAAAGAAGAAAGAAGAAAGAAGAAAGAAAAGAAAGAAGAAGAAAGAAGAAAGAAGAAAGAGACAGAAAGAAGAAAGAAGAAAGAAGAAAAGAAAGAAAGAAGAAAGAAAAAGAAGAAGAAAGAACAAAGAAGAACAGAAGAAAGAAGAAAGAGACAGAGAAGAGAGAACAGAAGAAAGAAGAAAGAAGAAAGAAGAAGAAGAAAGAAGAAAAAGAAGAAAGAAGAAAGAAGAAAGAAGAAAGAAAGAAAGAAGAAAGAAGAAGAAAGAAGAAGAAAGAAGAAAAGAAGAGAAGAAAGAAGAAGAAAGAAGAAGAAAGAAAGAGAAAGAAAGAAGAAAGAAGAAAGAAGAAAGAAGAAAAAGAAGAAGAAAGAAGAAAGAAAGAGAAAGAAGAAAGAAGAAAGAAGAAAGAAGAAAGGACAAGAGAAAGAAGAAAAAGAAGAAAGAAGAAAGAAGAAAGAAGAAAAAAGAAAAAGAAGAAAGAAGAAAGAAGAAAGAAGAAAGAAGAAAGAAGAAAGAAGAAAGAGAAAGAAGAAAGAAGAAAGAAGAAGAAAGAAGAAGAAGAAGAAGAAGAAAGAAGAAAGAAGAAAGAAGAAAGAAGAAAGAAAGAAGAAAGAAGAAAGAAGAAAGAAGAAGAAGAGAAAGGAGAAAGAAGAAAGAAGAAAGAAGAAGAAGAAGAAAAGAAAAAGAAAGAAGAAAGAAGAAAGAAGAAAAAGAAGAAGAAGAAGAAAGAAGAAAGAAGAAAGAAGAAAAGAAAGAAGAAAAGAATGAAAAAGAAAGAAGAAAGAAGAAAGAAGAAATAAGAAACTGGAAGAAATAATCTGAAACAAGAAAGAAGAAAGAAGAAAGAAGAAAGAAGAAAGAAAAGAAGAAAGAAGAAACGAAATGATAACAAAGAAAAGAAAGAAGAAAGAAGAAAGGAGAAAGAAAGAAGAAAGAAGAAAGAAGAAGAAAGAAGAAAGAAGAAAGAAGAAAGAAAGAAGAAGAAAGAAGAAA
>JAXRKP010002657.1:27500-37500 GCA_037039925.1 Doris montereyensis | reverse complement strand
GTCGGTGGCCAAGCGGTTAGGCTGCCGGACTGGGGATCACAAGGTCCTGAGTGCAAATCCTAGCGATGCCAGGTCCGATAGTGTGTTCCTTTGGAAAGACACTTAGCACGCATTTCCCCCATTCTACCCAGGTGCAAATGGGTACTAGCACTAGATTGGGAGAGAAAATCTGCGCAAGACTAGCGTCCTAGCCTGGATGAGATTATTGTCACCTGTTCCAATTCATGCTATAGAAGCCGGGATAAGCTCCGGCTCTATATGTGTTAAGGGCCTTAAAGGAAATTTAATTACAACTTATTTGAATATTTTCTTTTTATATTACATGTGTCACGTATGATAATCTACTATAATATATATATATATATATATATATATATATATATATATATATTATATATATATATATATATATATAAACCTGTATGTCTCTAACTTGACCGCTTATGACTCAGAACCACAGCGCCCACAACCACCATATTTCACAGGTAGATTTCAAATTGCCTGCTTTAGGTTCTTAGCGAATAAACGTTTGGATCAGATCAGTAGTTTAATTGATTGGGAAAATAAAAGGTTTTACCTGCGATCAATGAAACCTTTTTTTGTATTGTGATTGTTACTCATTCCTTCATTTCCGGTAATTAAATATGCAATGAAAAGCCCACCTAACCTAAGTATCTAATTCTGTACCGAAACTTGATATCACCCTGCACCCGGTAACCTATTGTGTAGTTCATCATTTAAAAAAAAAGAACGTGGTAAAAGTAAACGATTAATTATAATCATCATTGTCTACTGGCATGCTTGTATATATAAAAGGCTTGACGTCTCTAGCTTTGACCTCTCATAAGTCAAGAACCACTGTACCCACAACCTCCATTATTTCGCATATATATTTTAAAAACTGCTTTAGGTTCTTAGCGAATAAACTCTTTGGTCAAATTAATATTTTAATTGTGTGGGAAAAGATTGTTTTGCCTGCGATCCACGAAATTTGTTATTATCACTAGATCTAATTTCTCGACTTCCCGTCATAACGCTGAAAATCCCGTATAACTTCAGTATCGAGTACTTATTTGATCTAATATTTCTAGTTGATATCATGCGTAACGATACAATTGTTTCTAGCTTAACCACAGTCAAATTTCAAGAGACCCAGCTTGATAATAAATAGAAATCATAATCCAACATTATTTACGGGGACATGCTTTGTATATTATAATCAAGCAAAATTACCTGTTAACGAAATGGTTAGAAACGAAGTTTTAATATCTTTAGAAATCTTACCGCAAAGAGATGGCACACGACAACACTCAGCCCAATGGTTAAAGGTGCAGACCCTTCAGATCCGTTCTCTTGTCATCTTGTGAGGAAAAATAGGCCAGCACTAGGATGAACGTGGTGATGAGCTCGACGCCAAAACCTACACATGTAACAAGAAAAAAGAGATTGAAAAGCAAAGAAAATGATTAACGCATTATGTCTCCTTTGAGAATGATAAACAGTTTACATCTAAATCTAAATCTAAATTATAACAAAGATGGATTAAGTCGGATTTACATTTCTTATCTTGCAAAAAACTGTCCATAGAGAAAGAAAGAAAGAAAGAAAGACAGACAGGAAGGAAGGAAGGAAGGAAGACAGAGGGAAAGATTGGAAGATAACATCAGCCCAATGACGGTCTCAAAACCTGCCTCCGAGGGTTGGGGGGGGGCAAAACGAGTTTCGGCAATGACTGTACCTATGGGGTCCCCCGATCGCCTAGGAATTAAATCATAGGACCCTCAAATGACCTCGAAGCCAAATGAAGTCGTAAGTGACAATATCTCCATTTCGATGGCTCTCTGGGAGTTCAAACAACCCGTGTCCGATGGCTCATGTCCCGTGAACCAAGTCCAGGAACCATGTCCCATGAACCAAGTCCCATGACTCATGTCCCATGAACCAAGTCCAGGAACCATGTCCCATGAATCCCATGACTCATGTCCCATGAACCAAGTCCCATGAATCATGTCCCATGAACCAAGTCCCATGACTCATGTCCCATGAACCAAGTCCCATGACTCATGTCCCATGAACCAAATCCCATGACTCATGCCCCATGAACCAAGTCCCATGAACCAAGTCCCATGACTCATGTCCCATGAACGAAGTCCAGGAACCATGTCCCATGAACCATGTCCCATCCATGAACCAAGACTCATGTCCATGAACAAAGTCCCATGACTCATGTCCCATGAACAAAGTCTCATGACTCATGTCCCATGAACAAAGTCCGGGAAGTATCCCCTGAACCAAGTCCCATGAATCATGTCCCATGAACCATGTCCCATGAAGTATATCCCATGAACCATGTCAGGTGAACCAAGTCCCATGAACCATGTCCCATGAACCAAGTCCAGGAACCATGTCCCACGAACCAAGTCCCATGAACCATGTCCCATGAACCATGTCCCATGAACCATGTCCCATGAACCATGTCCCATGAACCATGAACCATGAACAATGTCTCATGAACCAAGTCCAGGAACCGTGTCCCATGAACCAAGTCCCATGAACCATGTCCCATGAACCCTGTCCCATGAACCATGTCCCATGAACCATGTCCCATGAACCCTGTCCCATGAACCATGTCTCATGAACCAAGTCCCATGACTCATGTCCCATGAATCAAGTCCCATGACTCATGTCCCATGAACCAAGTCCAGGAACCAAGACCAGGAACCAAGTTCCCATGAACCATGTCCCATGAACCATATCCCATGAACCATGTCCCATGAACCAAGTCCAGGAACCATGTCCCGCGAACCAAGTCCCATGAACCATGTCCCATGAACCATGTCCCATGAACCAAGTCCCATGAACCATGTCCTATGAACCATGTCCCATGAACCATGTCTCATGAACCATGTCCCATGAACCAAGTCCCATGAACCATATCCCATGAACCATGTCCCATGAACCATGTCCCATGAACCATATCACATGAACCATGTCCCATGAACCAAGTTTCATGTCCCATACAGAGAAGAAGACAGGCCTGAAACTCAGCTACACCCTAAGAGAGACAGAACAAGGAGAGGAATCGGAAGAAAAAAAACTGGTTGCCAGATCATCAATGGTGCCTCACGCCCTCTCCTCCCCAGGTCGAACACAATACGGGACAATTGAGAAGTGGGTGAGATCCCGGCACATCTGCAGATTCACCGATTTTACATCATTTCCCAGCAATGTCAGTTCATTCAAAGTTATTCTCAACTCTCTCTTTAAGTATACACTTTAATTGCCTATTAGGCACTTCATAGTAACACTCTGCCAATGTATAAGGATAATTTATCTTTATAACTAAATATTTACAGTACAGAGCATGGTATTAATTGATATTATTACATTGACATGAGGTTAGATCAGCTATATAAGACCAAGGATGAAACAAGAGGGAGCTATTTTTCATGCAACTCCTGATTCGAGTATCAGCCTTTTGGCTTCAAACCACAGCAACTTGTTTGCATAAACACAGCAACTTGTTTGCACAAACACAACAACTTGTTTGCACAAACACAACAACTTGTTTGCACAAACACAACAACTTGTTTGCACAAACACAGACAATGATGTGCCTTTCCCTAACATATATCTAAACACACTTCTCTTGTGCCTCAAAGGCTCTGTTGCATGCCCACTTAAAGTAACCACATTTCATACATAAATTCTTAATGATCCCAGATCGTTTTAATTTAATAAATATTTTCACCTAGAGAAATGTTGAATTAATGAAAACGTCATTGATCTCCCATCTTTGAGTATATTTTTCATTAACATAAACTGCTGTCTTTCAACGGGTTTTATAATTGAAATGTTGGAATAGTACCGATCAAACCTACTCGTGTAACGTCAGTATCGAGTACGGATGTGATCTAATAAAGGTATTTGATATCACCCGGGATATAACATTCTTGTTCTTGTCTTACAAAGGGGATGAGGGCTCCAGTGGCTAAAAAGCATTGCAATGGGACCCACAGGTACTGGGTTCGAGCCAAAATTCAAGCATTTTGGGTTTTTTTCTCCCTTGGTCAAGAAAATATATCTTAATTCGCTCACTTGGACAACATGGAAGACTGCTGCTGCATTGAGTATACGCCTGATGATAGTCAATATTCCTTTTCTAAAAGAAGTTGCAATGTCAGGTGTAAACATTTCAATGCCGTGCGTACGACACCACTTTTTAAATATTATTAATGTTATTACATTTCGATATTATTATTGTTGTTACAATGATATTATTGTTATTACAATGTCAATATTATTATTGTTATTACAATGTCAATGTCAATATTATTATTGTTATTACAATGTCAATATTATTATTGTTATTACAATGTCAATATTATTATTGTTATTACAATGTCAATATTATTATTGTTATTACAATGTCAATATTATTATTGTCAATGTCAATATTATTATTGTTATTACAATGTCATTGTCAATATTATTATTGTTATTACAATGTTAATATTATTAGTGTTATTACAATGTCGATATTATTATTGTTATTACAATGTTAATATTATTATTGTTATTACAATGTCGATATTATTATTGTTATTACAATGTCAATATTATTATTGTTATTACAATGTCGATATTATTATTGTTATACATTGTCAATATTAGTATTGTTGTTATTACAATGTCAATATTATTATTGTTATTACAATGTCAATATTATTATTGTTATTACAATGTCAATATTATTACTGTTATTACAATGTCAATATTATTATTGTTATTACATTGTCAATATTATTATTGTTATTACAATGTCGATATTAATATTGTTGTTATTACAATGTCAATATTATTATTGTTATTACAATGTCAATATTATTATTGTTATTACAATGTTTATTATTATTGTTATTACAATGTCAATATTATTATTGTTATTATTGTTAATGTCAATATTATCATTATTACAATGTCAATATCATTATTGTTATTACAATGTCAATATTATTATTGTTGTTATTACAATGTTATTATTATTGTTATTACAATGTCAATATTATTATTGTTATTACAATGTCAATATTATTATTGTTGTTATTACAATGTATTTATTATTGTTATTACAATGTCAATATTATTATTGTTATTACAATGTCAATTTATTATTGTTATTACAATGTCATTATTATTGTTATTACAATGTCAATGTCAATATTATTATTGTTATTACAATGTCAATGTCATTATTATTGTATTACAATGTTATTGCAATGTCAATATTAATATTGATGTTATTAATATTACAATGTCAATATTATTATTGTTATTACAATGTCAATTTTATTATTGTTATTACAATGTCAATATTATTCAATAAAGGCTTAATAAGATCCATGACCATTGTAGCTATTTTAAAAATAATTTTCTAGGGCTATCGTTGGTCACAGTCTATTTCCTTTGGTGTCAATGCGGTTGGGGTGGTTTGGGGATTTCAGTTGTGAGGCACACCACTTTGGCATATTAAGGCGATCAACGCTTGATGTTTATAGTGCATCCGTCATACAATAGCAAGTGTCTTTGTTGACACCAGTCAGCTATTTACACAGTCATAATAAGTGGTTTCTAGCTTCTTCTAACATAAAATTGAAAGGGAAATGAATTCATTGCGCCTTTTTTATTTATTATTTTTCATATTATGACAATGTAATAAAATTGTGTAAACTCTATGGAAAAGGGGGAGGGGGGGGGGGGGGCAGGAGCGGGAGGGAGTTATCGGAAAACAACTTTTTAACTTGTCAGGTCCCGAACCCACTACCTTATGGTTGATAGGTCAATACCTTGCCCCTTGATGCCCTTGTCTCCTTTTGATGTACAGTTAAACAAACGCAGTAGCAGTAACAACAGAACTGACAGTAATGACGTAGGCAACATGTTTCCTGATTTCCCAGTCAGGAGGTCTGATAGATAGACAACTCCTTTTTTTTTTATACAACAGGCAAAATTGCATCAATCCGACAACATGACCTTTTGGGCTGAAATTGAGTCAGGTCATCATGACATATTATCTCATTCGTGACAGGATTTTGAAAAAGAAGAGGGTAATCGAGGGCTGGCGTTGGATGTGGCAGGGAGATGGGTGGCTATGCAATCACTAGTTATACGACCTTTGCCCCTAGATATGTATGTCAATCAAGTGCAAATGCTTTTTTTGGATATGCAAACTCACAAGTCTTGGAAGAATGTACGCACGGGAGAATAAGAGAGACCAAACATTATATTAAAGAACCACAGCAAGTAACACTAACACACATTTTAATGTGTGATGAGGATAGAGAAATACAGAAAGACACGTACTGTGTTGGTTTTTTTGAATGAAATATCTCAGAAGAGTAGTAGGGAAAACTAAAAAGAGACAAAATCAGAAAGATAACAATAAGAGATCAAACCAAAGCAGATGGCATTATAATTAAGGTATAAATAAATCAAGTCAGATGGTTCGAGCATGTAAACAGAATGAATGAAAAGAAAATAGGTAAATCAGTATGCAATGCAAAAAACCGAGGTGAAAGACCAAAAGGTAGACTTCAGAGAAAGTGGGATGAAGATATAAAAAAAAGAGGCACTAAAATAAAGAAATTGAACCTTCACAGAAGTGAATAGAAAATGTCAGGAAAGAGAAGCCTGAAGAAAGATCATTTCGGGTATCTAAATCCGTACACCCCGAAGGTAGATTGGGAATCGACAAAGAAAGAAAGAGAACGTATTGATATTTGTTAAAAACATTCAATTACCAGGCCGGGCACATTTTTCTGGCCCTACTTTCAACCCAGCAGCGAAATGGGTGGCTGGGTCTTTTCACACGAAAGTACAGCCAGCGTGAAAAGCAATGGTAGACTTTCACACCACGCCGTAAACCTCGAACAACCAGAACTCTATTCTTCATTACCCTACGCTGTAACTCTGAGTATGAATCTTTACAAGACAAATGGCTTGCTTATATGTAAACAAATACGTCAAATGAAAAACATTGGAACCCAGCAGAAATCAAACTCTTACCCTGATGGTGACACAGAGGAACTAAGTAAGGTCTACCAACATGATATTCAGAACTAGGTAAGGTCTACCAACATGGAATTCAAAACCAGGTAAGGTCTACCAACATGGAATTCAGAACTAGGTAAGGTCTACCAACATGGAATTCAGAACTAGGTAAGGTCTACCAACATGGAATTCAGAACTAGGTAAGGTCTACCAACATGATATTCAGAACTAGGTGAGGTCTACCAACATGATATTCAGAACTAGGTAAGGTCTACCAACATGATATTCAGAACTAGGTAAGGTCTACCAACATGGAATTCAGAACTAGGTAAAGGTCTACCAACATGGAATTCAGAACTAGGTAAGGTCTACCAACATGGGATTCAGAACTAGGTAAGGTCTACCAACATGGAATTGAGAACTAGGTAAGGTCTACCAACATGATATTCAGAACTAGGTAAGGTCTACCAACATGATATTCAGAACTAGGTAAGGTCTACCAACATGGAATTCAGAACTAGATAAGGTCTACCAACATGATATTCAGAACTAGGTAATGTCTACCAACATGATATTCAGATTTAGGTAAGGTCTACCAACATGGAATTCAGAACTTAATACAGTTTAAAAACATGGAATTCAGAACTAGGTTAAGATCTACCAACATGGGATTCAGAACTACGATAGGTTTACCAACATGGGACTCAGAACTAGGTAAGGTCTACCAACATGATATTCAGAACTAGGTAAGGTCTACCAACATGGAATTCTGAACTAGATAGAAGCAGGTCTACCAACATGAAATTCAGATCTAGAACCAGTTAGGTCTACCAACATGAAATTCAGAACTAGGTAAGGTCTACCAACATGAAATTCAGAACTAGGTAAGGTCTACCAACATGAAATTCAGAACTAGGTAAGGTCTACCAACATGAAATTCAGAACTAGGTAAGGTCTACCAACATGGAATTCAGAACTAGGTAAGGACTACCAAAATGGAATTCAGAACAAGATAAGGTCTACCAACATGGAACTCAGAACCAGGTAAGGTCTACCGACATGGAATTCAGAACTAGATAAGGTCTACCAACATGGAATTCAGAACTAGATAAGTACTACCAACATGACCTTCAGAACTAATCCAGATAAGGTCTACCAACATGAAATTCAGAACCAGGTAAGGACTACAAACATGGAATTCAGAACCAGGTAAGACATAGGAACATGGAATTCAGAACCAGGTAAGGTCTACCAACATGGAATTCAGAATTAGGTAAGACCTAGGAACATGGAATTCAGAACCAGGTAAGGAGGAACATAATCAGAACCAGGTAATTCAGAATTGAGATTAGCGTTAGGGGTTAATGTCTACAGAATGCATTGCAAAAAAAATATTTCCTTTTGACTTATTAAGATGAGACGCAATCTACAGCTCAGTGAATGTCGTACTACAAAATAGTATAGTCACGTCCCTTCATAGGCCATTACGGCCCATAGAGCCGGAGTTTGTCCCAGTTGATATAGCGTGAAGTAGAACACGTGTTATTAATCGCTTACTGTACAGGACACTAGTTTGACGCATTTGTTACCTCCAAGCTAGTGCTTGTACGCATTTGCACCTGGATCGAGTGTGGGAAATGCGTATTAAGTGTCAGACCTAGCTTAGTTTTGATTCGAAACCGGGATCTTATGATCACAACTCCAGCAGCCTATCCACTTGACCATCAACACCACGATATCTAATAATATGGCATGCCTACCTAGAATTGAAACATTATTATGAATAGACAGGCCTAAGGCTACCTGTAACACAACTAAATAACAACCAAACAAACAAACAAAAACAGACGCAAGAAGACCGCACTCATTGTCAATGTTATTGTAATCTCGCACTGTCAATGAAATAATTCAAGAGTGAAAGTTTTGTCTGATGTTGAGCCTTGATATTCTATGATTTGATTAATAATGACAATAAAGATACTGATAATGATGATAACAATAATAATAAGAAAAATGTGAAAAAGAATAATACTATTAATCAAAAAGAACAGTATATTATAATACATGTAAATCTAGTGAGAAAACAACAACCATATCAATAATAATAGAAATGATGATAATAATAATAATAACATTATGTCATAAAGCGTGGATGATTTAATTAGACGCAAGAGACACACACACAAATAAAAAGATAAATAACGCTGTACGCTAGAGCATTGATGATAAACATACTGACCTTGGGCTGACGTGATATCACTCGAAACGCGATTGACGCCCAGGTGTCCAGTAGCGTTAGTCGAGGTCAGGCCGTACAAGGTGCCGCTCCCTATGATGCCACCCACGATCTGGGACACGATATACAGGAAACCTCTGGAGAGCGTCAGTGAAGGAAAGATATCATGATCATATTCAGTTGCATCGTATTGTATTATTATAATGTCAGGATGAGCAACATGTTTCCTTATTTCTCAGTCTAAGACAGCTGCTCTTTTTGGACCACAGGCGAAATTGCACCAATGTTGTATGTAACAGAGTTAATTGTATCTCTGAAGGGGAATTCCCGTAGTACGTGACAATACATGACGTAATCCATCTTAGCTTATGAAAGCCTTTAGAGATTGTGACGTTATCGTTTTGGTACGCACTGATATTCGATTCCTTTATGTCTAGAAAGAAAGATGTGTGTCTACAATTGTGTGGAATGGTACCTAACCTTCTTGTATTGTCTTGAACGTTCTGGAAATTTCCGTTTCTGGAAGTCTTCGTTTTAGGTATAAAAGGGCAGTTTATCTATAATTGTGAGAGAGTGCGAGAAATAGATTCGACAAGGGCGAGAGAAGTACATGACTGTGATTACACCTTTATATGCCAGCATTGTGAATTTGCGTCATCTCATTGATTGATTGTTGATTGTGAGTATAATAAACATTTTTGTTCTAATTATTAA
>JAXRKP010002657.1:17500-20000 GCA_037039925.1 Doris montereyensis | reverse complement strand
GAGAGAGAGAGAGAGAGAGAGAGAGAGAGAGAGAGAGAGAGAGAGAGAGAGAGAGAGAGAGAGAGAGAGAGAGAGAGAGAGAGAGAGAGAGAGACTTGAGAGAGAGAGAGAGAGAGAGAGAGAGAGAGAGAGAGAAGAGCGAGAGAGAGAGAGAGGGAGGGACAAACACACACATATACATACACACAAACACATAATCACGCACATACAGAAACAGAGAATACACAGACTTTGCATCGGACTGAGAACTACCTTTAATTTATCAGCTGAAGGTAATGACACAAGATATTATGAAAGCCCCATTTGTAGAACAAAGACGAGACAAATACAAGGAATAAGCATCGAAAAAAATGCTAAAAACCATGTAGTATCGAACCGGCGAGAGTCGGCACCCATCGTCGTCACCATGGACACAAGATAATACCAACCAAGCTAACATATTACCTTCACACCACATGCACATAATCACTGTTTGCCTTTATCATTCAGAAACATGAGAATTGCCTTGCAGTTTCACTGGACATGCCCATTGCCTTTGCTGTTTGCCTTTATCATTTCCATGCCCATTGAACTGTTTGTAATCACTTCAATGACAATATGCCTTACTGTTTGCCTTTATCACTGTCAAAGACCATTGACAAATACAAGCCATTATCACTTCCGACATGCCCATTGCCTTGCTTTTTGCCTATCACTTCCGACATGCCCATTGCTTGCTTTTTGCCTTTATCACTTCCGACATGCCCATTGCCTTACTGGAAACAAATTAGCTCACTTCCACATGCCAATTAGTGCCTCACTGTTTGCCTTTATCACTTCCACATGCCCATTATTGCCTCACTGTTTGCCTTTATCACTTCCGACATGCCCATTGCCTTACTGTTTGCCTTTATCACTTCCATATGCCCATTGCCCCACTGTTTGCCTTTATCACTTCCATATGCCCATTGCCTTACTGTTTGCCTTTATCACTTCCACATGCCCATTGCCTTACTGTTTGCCTTTATCACTTCCATATGCCCATTATTGCCACTGTTTGCCTTTATCACTTCCACATGCCCATTGCCCCACTGTTTGCCTTTATCACTTCCGACATGCCCATTGCCTTACTGTTTGCCTTTATCACTTCCATATGCCCATTGCCCCACTGTTTGCCTTTATCACTTCCACATGCCCATTGCCTTACTGTTTGCCTTTATCACTTCCACATGCCCATTGCCTTACTGTTTGCCTTTATCACTTCCACATGCCCATTGCCTTACTGTTTGCCTTTATCACTTCCACATGCCCATTATTGCCGTTTGCCTTTATCACTTCCACATGCCCATTGCCTTACTGTTTGCCTTTTATCACTTCCACATGCCCATTATTGCCTTACTGTTTGCCTTTATCACTTCCACATGCCCATTGCCTTACTGTTTGCCTTTATCACTTCCACATGCCCATTATTGCCTTACTGTTTGCCTTTATCACTTCCACATGCCCATTGCCTCACTGTTTGCCTTTATCACTTCCACATGCCCATTGCCTTACTGTTTGCCTTTATCACTTCCACATGCCCATTGCCCCACTGTTTGCCTTTATCACTTCCACATGCCCATTGCCCCACTGTTTGCCTTTATCACTTCCGACATGCCCATTGCCTTACTGTTTGCCTTTTTTCCACATGCCCATTGCCTTACTGTTTGCCTTTATCATTCCATTGCCCATTGCCTTGCTTTTTGCCTTTATCACTTCCAACATGCCCATTGCCTTACTGTTTGCCTTTATCACTTCCACATGCCCATTGCCTGCTGTTTGCCTTTATCACTTCCGACATGCCCATTGCCTTACTGTTTGCCTTTATCACTTCCACATGCCCATTGCCTTACTGTTTGCCTTTATCACTTCCACATGCCCATTGCCTTACTGTTTGCCTTTATCACTTCCACATGCCCATTGCCTTATTGTTTGCCTTTATCACTTCCACATGCCCATTGCCTCACTGTTTGCCTTTATCACTTCCACATGCCCATTGCCTTATTGTTTGCCTTTATCACTTCCACATGCCCATTGCCTTATTGTTTGCCTTTATCACTTCCACATGCCCATTGCCTTATTGTTTGTCTTTATCACTTCCACATGCCCATTATTGCCTTACTGTTTGCCTTTATCACTTTAAGTTATGCCCATTATTGCCTTACTGTTTGCCTTTACGCAATTCCGACAAGCCCATTGTCTTGATTGTTTGAAGACTTTTTCGTGATGCTAATTGCATTCTTGTTTGTCTTTATCAAATCCATATGATACATTGCCTTATTGTAATAATTTATCAATACTCCATAACCATAATGCCTTATAATGATAACAATAATCATTCCACATACCCATTGCCTAGTAATTATGCTATACTTCCGGACATGCTGCTACTTACTAGTTGCCTACTCACTTCTACATGCCCATTATTGCTACTACTGTTTGCCTTTATCATTACTACTACTATTGCCCCACTGTTTGCCTT
>JAXRKP010002657.1:0-12500 GCA_037039925.1 Doris montereyensis | reverse complement strand
CCACCCCAACCCATCCCAACCCACATTAACCCACCCCAACCCAGCTAACCCCACCCCACCCCACCCCACCTCACGCACGACATTCCTTCCGGCTACCCGAAAGTGGCTCGCACAATATGGCTGGGTACACCTTTTACTTAGCTCAGTCATGAGTGAGTTAGTACATCTAGTAGTTGTAGTAGTAGTGCCGTGATGAAAGTAAAACTCTTCCCCTAGCTGCTGGGAGGGCGGGGGGGCGTTCACTGTCAATTAAGTCACCGAACCCTAGCCTTTTTATATGCTTCCCCCCCTTTTCCGGCAAAAAGAAAAATGGAGAGAAAAAAAAAGAAAGAAGGGAAAAGAAAAGAAATAGCATACTATATCATATATCATGTTCAGAGACTATATAGGTAATTTGACCTCTAAATGCGCCATACATCTCAAAATAGCCATGGAGTTTTAAAATGATTGAACATATAGTAAGCAATAAGAACATTCATCATACTAATAATTTAAATTATACAGCTTCATATCAATGGCATTTTTAAAAGAATAAATACTGTTTCTTTTTTTCAAAAAAGTAAAATATTCCATAATTTGACCTTCTTATCGCCCTTCTCCGATGGGACTAGGTGTCGATCGACCTACTTAGCCCAGGGATAGATTTGCTCGAAAAAACCTAAAAAAACGTCGACACCTTCCCTCTAGACAACCGAATCCCGCTGACCAAGAACAGGTCGAACTGCTTGATAAAGAATGTGGACCACATAAAAAATTCACTTTGATAAATAATGTAAGACATAAAACAAATATGCCAAGAACAGATCGATTTGCTTTTGATAAATAGTGTGAGCCACACAGCAAATTGACCAAGAACACGTCGATTTGCTTTGATAAGTAATGTTCTTCACACAGCAAATTAACCAAGAACAGGTTGATTGGCTTTGATAAGTAATGTTCTTCACACAGCAAATTAACCAAGAACAGGTTGATTGGCTTTGATAAGTAATGTTCTTCACACAGCAAATTAACCAAGAACAGGTTGATTGGCTTTGATAAGTAATGTTGATTTGCTTTGATAAGTACGTTCTTCACACAGCAAATTAACCAAGAACAGGTTGATTTGCTTTGATAAGTAATGTTCTTCACACAGCAAATTAACCAAGAACAGGTTGATTTGCTTTGATAAGTAATGTTCTTCACACATCAAATTAACCAAGAACAGGTTGATTGGCTTTGATAAGTAATGTTCTTCACACATCAAATTAACCAAGAACAGGTTGATTGGCTTTGATAAGTAATGTTCTTCACACATCAAATTAACCAAGAACAGGTTGATTGGCTTTGATAAGTAATGTTCTTCACACATCAAATTAACCAAGAACAGGTTGATTGGCTTTGATAAGTACGTTCTTCACACATCAAATTAACCAAGAACAGGTTGATTGGCTTTGATAAGTAATGTTCTTTCACACATCAAATTAACCAAGAACAGGTTGATTGGCTTTGATAAGTAATATTCTTCACACATCAAATTAACTAACAACAGGTTGATTTGCTTTTTGCTTTGATAAATAGTGCGAGCCACACAGCAAATAGACCAAGAGCAAGTCGATTCGCATTGGTAAATAATGTGAGCCACATAACAAATGGAGCAAAACACGTCTATTTGCTTTGATAAATAATGTGAGCCACATAACAAATGGAGCAAAAACACGTCTATTTGCTTTGATAAATAATGTGAGCCACATAACAAATGGAGCAAAAACACGTCTATTTGCTTTGATAAATAATGTGAGCCACATAACAAATGGAGCAAAAACACGTCTATTTGCTTTGATAAATAATGTGAGCCACATAACAAATGGAGCAAAAACACGTCTATTTGCTTTGATAAATAGTGAGCCACATAACAAATGGAGCAAAAAACACGTCTATTTGCTTTGATAAATAGTGTGAGCCACATGACAAATTGCAAGTACAGGTCGATTTGCTTTTATAAATAATGTGAGCCGCAAAACAAATTGATCAAGAACAGGTCGATTCATTGTCATAAGCCTAATTGTAATTTATTTATTCTCTTTTACTGAACCGTGGCTAATTCTCTGCTCGACTTTATTTTGTCCGGGCAGTGGACAAGTAAGCACATGTACGGGGGAGTAGATGATCCCGCCCTCCACGAGTCTCCTGCTGCCTTGCAGGCGGGTTTTGGTTGACCAAAGGCTAAGGGAGTTAACCCTGACAGAAAATGACAACCTGCTGCCTTGCAGGCTGGTCTTGAATGACTTAAGGTTAAGGGAGTTAACCCTGACAGAAAATAACAAGACCTGGTAGGGGGCATCAAGGTGGCAGCCTCACCATCTACCTAGGGTACAGTGGGCTAATCCCCTGCTTATCCAAAACAACCTGATTCAGAGAAGTAAAATAAATATAACCGGCTTGATCTTTGGAAGACGAACTTGGAAACGAACACGGACTGTCATTTTTGGAACATGGAACGTTAGGGGGCAATACATGGAAAAGAGTTAGAATTAGTTGAAGAAATGGAAACATTTAAAGTAGATATTTGTGCCCTTACAAAAACAAAGAAAAAAGGACAGGAATAGAAAATGTAAACCGAATCATATTTTAATATTCCCAGGAGTAGATGTTAAAGATAGAGTTAGAGAAGGAGTAGGCCTCCTAACTCCTAGTGCATAAAAGGCATGAAAAGAAAGCTACTAGTAAGTTGGAAATTTATAAGCCCACGGCTATTAGAGATCAATATCAAACCAAAAGGACAAGAAATTAAATTGTTAATAGCTTATGGAGCAAACGAAGACGCAACTAAAGAAGAAAAATATATCTTCGAAAATGATTTACAAATAGCTGCAGAGAATCTTAAACCCACGAACTAATGGTTTTAGGAGATTTAAATGGTAGAGTAGGCAACAATATAGAAACGTCAGAGGACTTATAGGTAAAGAAGGAAAGACAACAACTTCTCCAAATGGAGAGACTAATAGATTTTTGCCTAAAATATAACTTGACAATAGCCAACACCTTTTTTCCTCATAAAGATATCCACAAATATACAAGAGTAAATGAATACAGGTGAGAAAAGTCAATGATAGACTACATGATAGTTAGCAGCTCCCTTTTTTAAAGTACATTAGATGCAAGGGTAAACAGAGCAGCAGAAATATGTAGTGATCAGCGCATAGTGATTGCCAAAATGAGATTACCGACTGAAGAAAACAAACAGACAAGGAAAGAGTAGAAAGCTATTAAACTCAAAATAGAGGAACTAAATAAACCAGTAGTAAAACAGGTATATCAATCTAGGATAAAAAGATTTATCAATGAAAGACAGATGGATCTGAATGATAGCACAATAGAAGAAAAATGGCAGACGTATAAAGAAACACTCCTCATTTGTACTGAAGAGATCTGTGGTAGGAAACAAATTTAAGGAGATAGGAAAAGAACAGCATGATGGAATGATAATGTCAAGACTAAGATCAAAGAAAAGAAGGATGCCTGGAAGAAATACTTGCAAACAAAGAGACCAGAGGATAGGATAGATTACGTGAATAAAAGAACTATCGCCAAAGAGGAAGTGAGGAAAGCAAAACAGGAACAATGGGAAGAGTTTGGACAAAGACTTCAAGAACGCTATCAAGGAAATCAAAAGCTGTTCTGGGGTACAATGAAGAGCATGAAAAAGACCAAAGCATGCCCAATACGACAAATTTAGAATTTCAAATAGGAGAAATAATGAAAGAAGACAGCGAAATCATGGAAACATGGAGAAAGTATTTTCAACAATTACATAATCCCTCCAGAAGGTATGAAACAAGGAGTAAAGATCAATTAGTAAGAGTATCAAGTAATCCAGAGGAGACAGCTGAAAATGTAGATATTATATCAATGGAAGAAATCCAAACAGCTATAAGAAAAGTGAAATTAGGAAAAGCCCCAGGAGCAGTTTATCCAGAAATGATTAAAAACCAAGGGAGAGAGGCAGACAAACTACTACATGCAATATGTCAACAAGCATGGAAATCAAAACAGGTGCCAGACAACTGGAAAGAGGAAACGGTATTACCAATACATAAGAAAGGATCAACTATGGAATGCTCAAACTATAGAGGGATATCACTGCTTAGCGTTCCAGGAAAAGTGTATGCCAGGATACTGAAATGAGACTAAGGAAAAGATTGAAGAACATCAGAGTGATTTAGACAAGGAAGAAGTGTACAAGACCACATATTTACATTTAGACAAATAATATAAAAATTCCTTGAAAGAAACATTGACTTGCATCTGTGTTTTATTGACTTAGAAAAGGTATTTGACACTGTGAGGAGGGACGAACTATGGCATGCCTTAAAAGAACATAATGTAGAGCAAAATTTAATAGAAGCCATTACAAGTTTTTACAATAAATCAACATGTGCAGTGAGAGTAGCTGGAAACATATATGCAGAATTTGATGTAGATATAGGAGTAAGACAGGGCTGTATCCTAAGTCCTCTTTTCACATTTATCACATATATGGATCCTCAAAAATGAAGAAAATGAATGTAGGTATGTGGAAGCTCAAACCAATTAATCTATCAAATGCTTTCATTTGCTTGATTGAGTTCTGTTTGGAAAATCAGAAAGTGACCTTCAGTCGAATATCAACATTATGAACAATGAACTAAATAAAATAGGAATGAGAGCAAATGCAAAGAAAACCAAAACAATGCTAGTAACTAGGGAAGCTAAAACACAAAATCGTAAATTGGGCAAGGGGTATTTAGAACAAGTTCAAAGCTACAATTACCTAGGAGTCATGATTAACTCAGAGGGAAAACTAAGAGAAAAAATCAGCCAGAGAATCCAAAAGGCAAGTGCAATATATAAAAATCTAGGAAAGGCATTTGTAGGTAAGCAAAAAATGTCAACGTAAACCAAAATGGCAGTATACAATACAGTCTGTTGTCCTACTCTCCTCTATGGCAGTGAAACATGGACCTTAGACAGTAAAGAATACAATAGAGTACAGGCAGCTGAAATAAAATATCTAAGAAGAATAGTAGGGAAAACTAAAAGAGACAAAATCAGAAACACAACAATAAGACATCAAACTAAAAGCAGATGGCCAAAAAACTAAGATAGAAACAAATCAATTCAGATGATTTGGGCATGTAAACAGAATGAATAACAATAGAATAGCAAAATCAGTATACAGTGCTAAAGCCCAAGGTAAAGACCAAAAGGCAGACCTCGGAGAAAGGGAAGAAGATATAAAAGAGGCCTTGAAACATATAACATTTTTGGAAGGAAACAGAAAATGCCAGGACAGGGTATCCTGGAGAAAGATCATCTCGGACATCTGAACCCATACATCGAAAGGTAGAAGGCAGAATCTGAACTGATAAAGAAAGAAAGAAAAAAATATTTTGCAACAATGGTGGACTCAGTGGTCCAGAGACAAGCTGACGGCCTCTTAACCGAAAGGTCGTCGGTACGTGCCTGACAGCGCTGGTAACATTTTATCGAGGAAACTCACCCGATCCTTCCCCTCCCCTCGCTTGGTTGAAGTAGATGGGTCGACATCAGCAAGTCCCATCGGAGACGGATGATACCAAAGGAGGTACCGTGTGCATTTCACAACACTTTGTTGATGTTACCATTCCCTTGACTACAGCAAAATCAAAAAGAAAATCCTACCAGAAACACTGAGATCACCACAGTTTGGGATATGGGTAAAATTTAAAAAAAAAAACAAAACATGTAGATTTATATCATGAAAAAGAAAAAAAGAACATTGTAGCAACTCTCGATGTCGTGTACTGATACGTTTTCGTCCTCTTGTGAAAAACGACAATAAGTGACAACTCCACCAATAAAGACAGAACAAACACGTGACGTTTCAGGTATAACCCTTCGTCAGACAACAAGCCTCGACTTCAGATTGGCTTAAATAACAAAACAAATGTGGAGCAAGGAAATGAGAAATCATATCGGTGAAATATTGTTTTGTACTAGCTGGCTGGAACTAGATCTACTGCTGGTTGGAAATGACTATATCCACAACACTAGAGTTGGAAGGGAGAGAAGCTAGAGATTTTTTTATGGCAAAGGGAGAGAAACGATGGTCTTAATGATTGAATGTTTACTCTGTAGTTAAACATAATATTTTCATCAGGCGATATCGTAAGAGATCTTTCCTTCCACGGCAAGGAATTTGGAAGGATGGGATCGGAAGGTGCAGAGAGGGGGGGGGTTGGGGATGGGAGGGAGGAGGGAGGAGGGAGGAGGGAAGGGAGATGAGGGAGAAAGAGGAGAAGAGGGAGGAAGAGGAGAAGGTACATGGAAGAGATACCGAGGATGAGTATCATGGCGGCTGTTTCGGTTGTTCTGGATCTAACCCAGTGAGGATGGAGGCTTGAAACTTACCTTTCATTGTCTATCATCATACTAGACAGCTAGAGCAACTGGAGCCTCGGGCGTGCAATTTATTTGCGTGTCTTTTATATTTCTTTGCCTTTGAAATAAAAGAGATCCGGCAAGGCAGAAGTAAAACCCTTTTCATTGCTCTACGTTCCACAGTAAAACCTTTTTTATTGCTCTACGTTCCACAGTTTTTATTGCTCTACGTTCCACAGTAAACCCTTATTGCTCTACGTTCCACAGTAAAACCCTTCTCATTGCTCTACGTTCCACAGTAAAACCCTTCTTATTGCTCTACACTACACAGTAAAACCCTTCTTGTTGCTCTACACTCCACAGTAAAACCCTTCTTATTGCTCTACACTACACAGTAAAACCTTTCTTATTGCTCTACACTCCACAGTAAAACCTTTCTTGTTGCTCTACACTACACAGTAAAACCTTTCTTATTGCTCTACACTACACAAAAACCTTTCTTATTGCTCTACACTACACAGTAAAACCCTTCTTATTGCTCTACACTACACAGTAAAACCCTTCTTATTGCTCTACACTACACAGTAAAACCTTTCTATTGCTCTACACTACACAGTAAAACCTTTCTTATTGCTCTACACTACACAGTAAAACCTTTCTTATTGCTCTACACTACAGTAAAACCTTTCTTATTGCTCTACGCTCCACGTTTCTCGACGTGTCTGCTTTATAAGTAGACGTTGTCATTTCTGATGTGTCAAAGAAAACAATCCCCAACAACATCAGTTTTGAATGGGTTCTATAATCGAATATTTCCTTCAAAACATAAATTGATTCTAAGGAGAATGCGCACAGCACCAAGACTTGTGTAATGGGTGCTATGCTCTTTCATATTATTATTCTGTTGATTTTGTGTTGTTTTTTTAAATTATTGTTTGGTTTTTGTTTCTCTTGTTGTGTTTTGTCTATTACGTACTGAAATGCTACACACATACTAGAGATATAAATGAATGTAAAGAAAGAATGACAAGTGAATATAATGCAGCCAGGCTTACCGAAAGAACTGAAATGTGACGGTACAGAATAGCACGAGGGCCCTATCCTTACAGCCAGTAGGGAAAGGTAAGGGTAGAGGGTTTTTTCCCCTTCTCCTGCCCCCTCGCCCCCCCCCACTCCGAGTACTTTCTTCCTCCTTCCTCACCTCCTTACAGATATAATGGGCCTCCAAAGGCCCCATGATCCCCGGGGCAGTGAATCGGCTGAACACCCCCCCCCCCTACATACACACACAGTTTGTGGTTGGCCTGAATGTAACATCATCGAGATGTGCCTTCTTGTACAAAAACAAAAGAAATTCTCATCTTAATGACTTATAAATTAAACCTTGAATTTCTTAGATTTGTGTGATACATTCAGACATAATTATATAACAGATATTACATACAGAAAAACCATTAAGAACCTTTTTGCTGCAGTTTTTAAAACATGAAAAAACTTAAACGCTTCTTGCAATTACATTTAGAATGTGGGTAACATTAAGAAGTACTAAAGCGGATATCAAAGCAACGATATTGCTAATCAAATATGTAAAAAACAAAACAAAAGCCTTTCGAATGGTAGCTTTTTCATAATTACTAGCAGCTACAACAGATTATCCTGGTTTCTGTACCGTGAAGCGGAACAGTTCCCGACTGTCATGATCCTGTTCGGTAGTCTAACACTTAGCCACCGACGCTAGAAAAACAAAGATACCCGCCCCTGCGTATCAATATGTGGATTTTTACTTTTGCCCGGACTGCCCTGTACATGAACAATGGTGCACAGACATGGTATTGTGGATCCGCAATAGAGCTACGAGCTGATCCACCTACCTGCATCAGGTAGGAGGTAAGATTTACGCTTTCGGACACGAACCCACAATCTTTTGGTTGAGAGGCAAACACCTAGCTCCAGACCACCAAGTCACCCACCCACCCCCCCACCACTTCACAAAAGACAGATGCCCAGAGTTCAAATACATTGAGTTGAATTTACCGACATCTACAACTAAAGTGATCTCCTGGGTTTGGTTGGAGGTTTAATCATGCCCGGACTGCCTTCTTAACACCCAAGGGATCTTTGAAGTGTAACGAGTGTTTGGGATGCACACGGGCTTTCTCTTTATCGTCCGTTCCGATGGGACTAGGTGTTGATCCACCGATCTTGACCAGGAGTAGTTCTTCGACAAAAAAAAATAATAATTCAAGAATTATTTTTCAATTGTCGAGGGGCTTGAACTGAAAAACGTTGAGTTGAGAGGCCAACACCTTGCTTCTGGACTACTAAGTTTCCTTTTCATTTTGAGTTTGAATACCGACATGGGCAATGGTGCTTAGCAATGTTGTAGTTTTGAATACCGACATGGGCAATGACAATAGCAATGTTGTAGTTTGAATACCGACATGGGCAATGGTGCTTAGCAATGTTGTAGTTTGAATACCGACATGAGAAATGGTGCTTAGCAATGTTGTAGTTTGAATACCGACATGGGCAATGGTGCTTAACAATGTTGTAGTTTGAATACCGACATGGAAATGGTTCTTAGCAATGTTGTAGTTTGAATACCGACATGGGCAATGACAATTAGCAATGTTGTAGTTTGAATTCCGACATGGGAAATGACAATTAACAATGCTGTAGTTTGAATACCGACATGGGAAATGACAATTAGCAATGTTGTAGTTGGAATACCAGCATGGGAAATGACAATTAGCAATGTTGTAGTTTGAATACCGACATGGGCAATGACAATTAGCAATGTTGTAGTTTGAATACCGACATGGGCAATGACAATTAGCAATGTTGTAGAATTTGAATACAATTAACAATGACATGGGAAATGACAATTAGCAATGTTGTAGTTTGAATACCGACATGGGAAATGACAATTAGCAATGTTGAATAATTGACACCAGCAATCAATACCGACATGGGAAATGACAATTAGCAATGTTGTAATTTGAATACCGACATGGACAATGGTGCTTAGCAATGTTGTAGTTTGAATAATGACATGGGCAATGGTGCTTAGCAATGTTGTAGTTTGAATACCGACATGGGCAATGGTGCTTAGCAATGTTGTAGTTTGAATACCGACATGGGCAATAGCGCTTAGCAATGTTTGAGGTTGAATACCGGTATGAGCAATGACGTTTAGCAATGTTTGAGTTTGAATACCGACATTGGCAATGGCACTTAGCAATGTTTGAGCTTGAATACCGACACGCGAAATGGCGCTTAGCAACGTTTTGATTTTGAATACCGACATGGGCAATGGCGCTTAGCAATGTTTGCGTGTGAATACTGGCGTTGGCAATGGCGTGAAGCAATGTTGAGCTTGAATACTAGCGTAGGCAATGACGCTTAACAATGTTGGAGTTGCATCTAGTTTTTTAAACACAAATAATGCCCTCCTGACTCCATCCCCCCCCCCCCCCACCACCCATCCATCAAAAGGCCCTGCTCTACAAAACGTTAAAACGCTTGAAATCATAAAATTCAAATATGAAAGAAACAAAGTGCATTTAGGAATTGATTTAGGAAAAACAATAAGTTCTGACTACAATTTTATGTAAGTTTTAATTTTTTTTTTTACATACCAGTCATTTTTGGCTTTCTCTAGCGCAGTTGTTGGTATTTCTGTGCAGAACAATTATTTTACATGAGTACTAGATATATTTTAGAACGTCCAACACACACACACACACACACATACATGCACGCGCACACACACAAGCGGTTGGGCATGAATGAGACATGATCGCATGGAATTAATGGACGGGATAAAAGGGAAGTAAATATCACATAGCAAGATCACTCTTGTCGTTCCCGCTAATTTTAACAGCATATATGACACCGACTGACCTCACGATTTGACCGCCGAGGAAATTTGCTCGCACCGAGACCAGAACCGGGCAGAATGAGTCGTGAGTGACCTATAAAGGTGGAAGGTACTTAATGACGACGTCTAAATTGGTGAAAAAATACAATTTACAGACATTTTTATAGTCTCAATTAAGATAGATTTTAACTGTAACGTTAGATCCCCCTTTTACATTCAATTTCGTTTTGTCGTCTCGTAATTTATTTCGATTAAAAGCAACCTTGGCACTTTCGATTCTACGCTAGACAAATGGAAACAGAAAAACATGCAAACAAACAACAAAAAAGCAAAGAGGCAAACAAACTAAGAAACAAATACAGCTCGAAATTTTAAAGATTCCATAATTCACCCCCGCCCCCTCCCAAAAAAAAAAAAAAAGATAACAACAATTAACAACCCAATGTGAATTCGGAGTCAATTAATCGGACCGAATCAAAACCACATTAGTTATACTACATGTGGCACGTTCCTCCGCCTCTCATTTCGGACATTTTGCTGACCCCAGCTTGATCTCTGGCCGATTCCCTGTCACTGACCTCAAATAACTGAAATATCTGAATTCCACTACATTTTGCTCCTGGTGCCAGACGAACTCTGGCTCTCGCGCCGCCTATCATACATGGGCCTTCGTTCTGGACTGGCTTATAATAGTTAGACCCGCTTTGGCTTTCACGTTGCATTAATCTCTTCCGTTTCTGGAAACCACAACACCCTCCCCCCCTCTCCACTCACTTTTTTTCCCCTCCCCCTTCCCCTCTTCACTCACTAAAATTTCCTCTCCTTCCCCCTCTCCACTCACTATAATTTTCTCTCCTTCCCACTCTCCACTCACTATAATTTCCTCTCCTTCCCACTCTCCACTCACTAAAATTCCCATTTCCTTCCCCTTCTCCACTCACTAAAATTCCCATTTCCTTCCCTCTCTCCACTCACTTTAAGTTCCTTCCTTCTCCACTCACTTTAACACTCCCCTTCTCCCTCTCCACTCACTATAGTTCCCCCTCCTTTCTTCTCCCCTCTCCACCACTTCTCCCCCTCTCCATTCACTATAATTCCCCCTCACTATTTCCCCTCTCCCTCCATTCACTATAATTTCTCCTTCCTTCCCCCTCTCCATTCACTATTATAATTCCCTTCCTCCATTCACTATAATTTTTCCCTTCCCCTCTCCATTCACTATAATTCCCCCTTCCTTCCCCCTCTCCATTCACTATAATTTCCCCTTCCTTCCCCCCTCTCCATTCACTATAATTCCCCCTTCCTTCCCCCTATAATTTTCCCTTCCTTCCCCCTCTCCACTCACTATAATTTTCCCCTCCTTCCCCTCTCCATTCACTATAATTTTCCCTTCCTTTCCCCCCTCTCCACTCACTATAATTTTCCCTTCCCTCTCCACCACTATAACTCCCTCCCCCCTCTCCATTCATTATACTTTTCCCCTCTTTCCCCCTCTCCATTCACTATAATTTTCCCTTCCTTCCCCCTCTCCATTCACTATAATTTTCCCCTCCTTCCCCCTCTCCCTCCTACTTTCCCTACCTTCCCCCTCTCCACTCACTAGAGTTCCCCCTTTCCTTCCCACTCTCCACTCACTATGATTGTCCCCTGCCCCCCTCCACTCACTATAATTTACCCTTCCTTCCCCTTCTCCACTCAATAAACTTTGCCCCTCCTTTCCCTCTCCCACTCACTATAATTCCCTCCTGCCTCTCCCCTCTCCATTTACTATAATTCCCCCCTCCTTCCCCCTCTCTACTCACTATAATTGTCCTATCTTATTTTTTTCTTTTCTTTTTCAGCCTCAGTCCATATTTTCCTGCGTTTCTCATTGACTCTCTCGTCTATGAGCAAAAGTCAATTGCTGAGCATGCATGGTATACAATGAACTGGCTTTACTTGTTTATTCAATGCTCCCCATCCGAGCGGGCGGTCTTTAAGAATACCTCTTCATAGCCTACCAATGAATACCGATAATAATATAAAGGTCATTGTTTCGAAGCTAGTTCAGACCAAACGAATTTTCCTGTGCGTCTTAATTCATGGTCATTAATTTCTCTTGCATTTGTTGCTATGAAGTTGGACAATCATTTTTTTTTGTTCTCCTTTGTTTATATTTTAATGGTCACATTATCCACGTGATCAAGTATAAACTTACTTACTTTGACTTTTCCCCCTTTCCTCTTATACCACACGATGTCGA
>JAXRKP010002656.1:40000-41076 GCA_037039925.1 Doris montereyensis | reverse complement strand
GTGGGTAAATCTTACCAAAAACCATGAGATCACTTTAGTTGTGGATGTGGGTAATCTTGCAAAACAAAGGATCACTTTAGTTGTGGAAAATCTTACCAAAAACCATGATCACTTTAGTTGTGGATGTGGGTAAATCTTACCAAAAACCATGAGATCACTTTAGTTGTGGATGTGGGTAAATCTTACCAAAAACCATGAGATCACTTTGGTTGTGGATGTGGGTAAATCTTACCAAAAACCATGAGATCACTTTAGTTGTGGATGTGGGTAAATCTTACCAAAAACCATGAGATCACTTTAGTTGTGGATGTGGGTAAATCTTACCAAAAACCATGAGATCACTTTAGTTGTGGATGTGGGTAAATCTTACCAAAACCATGAGATCACTTTAGTTGTGGATGTGGGTAAAATCAAGAACAAATCAAGTCAACCCCCCCCCCCCCCCCCACCCTCCACCCCACCCCCCACCCTCCTCCCACCCCACCCCTTGCCCCTCCCTCTCCTCCCTTCCCCCCTCCCCCCTATTTCTTTTGTCTTACGAAAGAGAAAAAGAGTTATTACGAAAGAGAAAAAGAGTTATTACGAAAGAGAAAAAGAGTTATTACGAAAGAGAAAAAGAGTTATTACGAAGAGAAAAAGAGTTATTACGAAAGAGAAAAAAGAGTTATTACGAAAGAGAAAAGAGTTCTTACGAAAGAGAAAAAGAGTTATTACGAAAGAGAAAAAGAGTTATTACGAAAGAGAAAAAGAGTTATTACGAAAGAGAAAAAGAGTTATTACGAAAGAGAAAAAAGAGTTATTACGAAAGAAAACACAAACAAACAACAAAAAGAAGTAACTACAATTCAGGAATATCGATAGCGTAATGGTTAAGTTGCCGACTAGGAATCGAGAGATTTTGGGTTCGAATCTTGGCATTGCTAAGTCGACGTTTTATTCTTTTTGGAGAAACAAACACGTCATCATCAGATTTGATATAGAAACCGGAATAAAGTTCCGTCTACATGGGTGCTAAAGGTTTTGAGGTTAAAGGAAATCCACAACATAATATAAAATGTCTTTAGGCAGGCACGTAC
>JAXRKP010002656.1:15000-35000 GCA_037039925.1 Doris montereyensis | reverse complement strand
TACCCTCTAAAACGCACAAAAATGGGCGAGCGGTCCTTTTCTTCTTTCGGTCCACGTACGTGGAACGCATTGCCAATAACCATCAGACAGGCAGATAATATTTCTATTTTCAAGAAAAAGTTAAAAACGCACTATTTCTCTGAGCAATTTTGCTATTTGGCTTGATGATTTTGTGTCTAAATAATATAATTTACATTTAATACCAATATGAATATTACTATGATATGTGTGTATATATGTGTATATGTATGTATGTGTATGTGTATGTATATATATAATATATATGTATATGTTATGTATGTATATATCCACGGACAACATGTTGATTGATGTCTCATGTAGCCTACGTATTTCTAAATCAACTAATTAGTTCTATGCCATACGTTTAATTGCAGTCATGTAATTCATGTAATTCTAGTCTTTGGTTTCAATGCCTTTATATTTTAAGATGTAATCTAATTTTTAACCATAAATGACTATGATTTGTATCAATGTTTTTACTATGTACTACATGATATATGTGTAATGTATGGATGTTTAATATATTGTAAAGCGCTTGGAGCCTCTTTTAGGGGATTAAGCGCTCTATAAGTGTTTAGTATTATTATTATATTATTATTATCATTATTATTATTATTATTATTATTATTATCATTATTATTATTATTATTATTATTATTATTATTATTATTAAGTAAAGCCGGGATAATGCATCTATTACTATTGCAATGAAAAATACCCCAGGACATGCTATGGAAAAGAAAGGCAGAATGCTTGCAATGCAACCTATAAACCCTCAACGTCAACACAATCCAAATTGGACTCTCCCGGTTTTTGCCCTTGTAAAAAAAAAAGTTCCTTCAAGGCCTATAGGGGTCGGATCTTATCACATACACAGATAAAAAAAAAAAGTTGATAAAAAAAAATAAATAACAAAAATAAAATCAATAAATAAATACAAATAAATATATAAATAAATACAAATAAATGAAATAAAATAAAATATCTAGGCAGAGTTATCATTCCTCTGTATTTCGGTCCCACGCTAAATTTATGCAGTCACCGCTGTATGAGAAAGCATTTTTCTCATCTCTCCTGAGTATGTTGCCAAATCACATCTACGTCTATAACGTGTAATTAGAACAAAGTAATAATTCTGTGTCAACAACAGCCCATATATCGGCTTTGCCCATTGAGATATTCCAATCAATAATATGGGGGGGGGGGGGGTAGGGATGAGAGGGTGTGGGGGGGGAGGGGGCAGAGATAGCTAGGTAAGATAGTCCTCATGGGGGTAGGAGTACGGGGTGGGGTGTGGGGGGAGTGGAGGAGAAGATACCCGAAAGTCTGGAAATGAGTGGGTGTTTTTATTGAATTTCAAGACTTTCCTTATTTGTCTTCTTTCTTTCAATACAATTCATTCTACATACCCCGTTGTCCCTCTCACTCGCTTTCTCACCAGCCTAGGGAATAAGCGGAGTGTGGGGCGGGGGGGGGGAACTTCGTGGTGCACACGCAAGATTATTGGTCTCTCAACCAAATGACCTCGGGATTGAGCCTCATGCACAGTTACATACAATCACACACAGTCACACACAGTCACACACAGTCACACACAGTCATACACAGTTATACACAGTCATGCACAGTCACACACAGTCATACACAGTCATACACAGTTATACACAGTCATACACAGTCACACACAGTCACACACTCACACAGTCAGTCATACACAGTCACACACAGTCATACACAGTCACACACAGTCATACACAGTCACACACAGTCATACACAGTCATACACAGTCATACACAGTCACACACAGTCACACACAGTCATACACAGTCATACACAGTCATACACAGTCACACACAGTCACACACAGTCATACACAGTTATACACAGTCATACACAGTCATACACAATCACACACAGTCACATGCAATCACATACAGTCACACACAGTCACACACAGTCATACACAGTCATACACAGTCAGACACAGTCATACACAGTCATACACAGTCATACACAGTCACACACAGTCACATCACACACAGTCACATACAGTCACACACAGTCACATACAGTCATACACAGTCACACAGTCATACACAGTCATACACAGTCACACACAGTCATACACAGTCATACACAGTTACATACAATCACACACAGTCACACACAGTCATACACAGTCACACACAGTCACATACAGTCATACACAGTTATACACAGTCATACATAGTCAGACACAGTCACACACAGTCATACACAGTCATACACAGTCACACACAGTCATACACAGTCACACACAGTCACATACAGTCACACACAGTCACATACAGTCATACACAGTCACAGTCACAGTCACACACAGGCACACACAGTCATACATAGTCACAGACAGTCACACACAGTCATACACAGTCATACACAGTCACATACAGTCATCACATCAGTCATACAGTCACACACAGTCACACACAGCCATGTCAACATAGTCACACAGTCACACACAGTCCTACACAATCACACACGGTTACATATATTCACATACAGTTTACACACACAGTCACACAGCACAGTCACACACAGTCACGTTTCATACAGTCACACACTGTCACACACAGTCACATACTGTCACATGCAGTCACATACAATCAGTTTTACACACAGTCACACACAGTCACATACAGTCACGTACAGTCACATACAGTCACATACAGTCACATACAGTCACATACAGTCACATACAGTCACATACAGTCACGTACAGTCACATACAGTCACACACAGTCACATGCAGTCACATACAGTCACATACAGTCACATACATTCACATACAGTCAGATACAGTAAACACAGTCACATACAGTCACACACAGTCACATACAGTCACATACAGTCACATACAGTCACACACAGTCACATACAGTCACATACAGTCACGTACAGTCACATACAGTCACATACAGTCACATACAGTCACATACTGTCACATGCAGTCACATACAGTCACACACAGTCACATACAGTCACACACAGTCACAGTCACACATACAGTCACATACAGTCACATACAGTCACATACAGTCACACACAGTCACACACACAGTCACATACAGTCACATGCAGTCACATCACATACAGTCACATACAGTCACATACAGTCACATACAGTCACATACAGTCACACACAGTCACATACAGTCACATACAGTCACGTACAGTCACACACAGTCACATACCGTCACATACAGTCACACACAGTCACATACAGTCACATGCAGCCACATACAGTCAGATACAGTCACACACAGTCACACACAGTCACACACGGTCACACACAGTCACATACAGTCACACACAGTCACACACAGTCACATACAGTCACACACAGTCACACATACAGTCACACACAGTCACACACAGTCACAGTCACATACAGTCACATACAGTCACATACAGTCAGATACAGTCAAACACAGTCACACACAGTCACACACTGTCACACACAGTCACACACAGTCACACACAGTCACATACAGTCACACACAGTCACACGCAGTCACATACAGTCACACACAGTCACATACAGTCACACACAGTCACATACAGTCACACAGAGTCACATAAAGTCACATACAGTCACATACAGTCACATACAGTCAAACATACAGTCACACACATTCACATACAGTCACATACAGTCACATGCAGCCCCAGTACAGTCACATACAGTCACACACAGTCACATACAGTCACGTACAGTCACATACAGTCACATACAGTCACATACAGTCACACATAATCACACACAGTCACATACAATCACACACAGTCACATACTGTCACATGCAGTCACATACAGTCACACATAGAGTCACACACAGTCACATACTGTCACAATCACATACAGTCACATACAGTCGCATACAGTCGCATACAATCACACACAGTCACACACAGTCACATACAGTCACGTACAGTCACATACAGTCACATACAGTCATACACAGTTATACACAGTCACATACAGACACATACAGTCACACACAGTCACACACTGTCACATACAGTCACGTACAGTCACATACAGTCACACAGAGTCACACACAGTCACACACGGTCACACACAGTCTTGCATAGTGAAAAACAGGCACACACAGTCACACACAGTCACACACAGTCACACACAGTCATGCATAGTGAAACAGACTCACACACAGTCACACACAGTCACACACTGTCATGCATAGTGAAACAGAGTCACACACAAGCATGTATAGTGAAACACAGTCAAACACAATCATGTATAGTGAAACACAGTCACACAGTCACACACTGTCACACACAGCCATGCATAATGAAACACAGTCACACACAGCCACACACAGTCACACACGGTGACACACAGTCACACACAGCCATGTATAATGAAACACAGTCAAACACAGCCATGTATAATGAAACACAGTCACACACAGCCATGTATAATGAAACACAGTCACACACAGTCACACACGGTGATACACAGTCACACACAGTCACACACGGTGATACACAGTCACACACAGCCACACACAGTCACACACGGTGATACACAGTCACACACAGTCACACACGGTGATACACAGTCACACACAGCCACACAGTCACCCACGGTGGTACACAGTCACACACAGCCACACACAGTCACACACGGTGATACACAGTCACACATAGCCATGTATAATGAAACACAGTCACTCACAGTCACACACAGTGACGCACAGTCACACACCGTCACACACAGTGACGCACAGTCCTACAGTCACACACAGTCACACACAGTAAGGCACAGTCACACACAGTTATACACAGTGACGCACAGCGACAGACAGTCACACACAGTCACACACAGTAACGCACAGTCCCACACAGTCACACATAGTCACACACGGTGATACACAGTCACACACAGTCACACACAGTGACGCACAGTCATACACAGTCACACACGGTGATACACAGTCACACACAGTCACACACGGTGACGCACAGTCACACCAGTCATACACGGTGATACACAGTCACACACAGTCACACACTGTCACACACAGTCACACACAGTCACATACAGTCACACACAGTCACACACGGTGATACACAGTCACACACAGTCACACACAGTGACGCACAGTCACACACAGTCACACACGATGATACACAGTCACACATGGTGATACACAGTTACACACAGTCACACACTGTCACACACAGTCACACACAGTGACGCACAGTCATACACAGTAACGCACAGTCCCACACAGTAACACACAGTCACACATAGTAAGGCACAGTCACACACAGTCACACACAGTAACGCACAGTCCCACATAGTCACACACACAGTCACACACAGTAAGGCACAGTCACACACAGTTATACACAGTGACGCACAGCGACAGACAGTCACACACAGTCACACACAGTAACGCACAGTCCCACACAGTTACACACAGTCACACATAGTGACGCACAGCCACAGACAGTCACACACAGTCACACACAGTTAAACACAGTCACACACAGTTATACACAGTGACGCACAGCGACAGACAGTCACACACAGTCACACACAGTTACACACAGTCACACACAGTGACGCACAGCCACAGACAGTCACACACAGTCACACACAGTTAAACACAGTCACACACAGTGACGCACAGCGACAGACAGTCACACACAGTCACACACAGTTACACGCAGTCACACACAGTGACGCACGGCCACAGACAGTCACACACAGTCACACACAGTTAAACACAGTCACACACAGTTATACACAGTGACGCACAGACAGACAGTCACACACAGTCACACACAGTTATACACAGTGACGCACAGCGACAGACAGTCACACACAGTCACATACAGTTACACACAGTCACACACAGTTACACACAGTCACACACAGTGACGCACAGCCACAGACAGTCACACACAGTCACACACAGTTAAACACAGTCACACACAGTTATACACAGTGACGCACAGCGACAGACAGTCACACACAGTCACACACAGTTATACACAGTGACGCACAGCGACAGACAGTCACACACAGTCACATACAGTTACACACAGTCACACACAGTTACACACAGTCACACACAGTGACGCACAGCCACAGACAGTCACACACAGTCACACACAGTTAAACACAGTCACACACAGTTATACACAGTGATGCACAGTCACACACAGTCACGCACAGTCACACACAGTTATACACAGTGACGCACAGTCACACACAGTCACGCACAGTCACATACAGTCACATACAGGGACACACAGACACACACAGTGACACACAGTCACACACAGTGACACACCTACAAGTGTACTATTATACATATCCCCTCTCACGCCTTTCCTCACCCCAGCACACACACACACACACACACACACGCACCTTTCCCTCACTACATTTACACACAGGCACATAATAGGTAATATTCAAAACTGGCGTCGGTGGCAGAGCGCATAGATGTCCCAGGTTCGAACCCTTGTCCGACGTTGTGTTCTTTGGGAAAGACGCTTAGAACGCATTTCCCATACTCTACACAGGTGCAAATGGGTACAAGCACTAGCTTGGGAGTAAAAACCTGCGTCAGGCTAGTGTTCTGTGCGGGAGGTGATCATAATCACATGTTCCACTTCACGCTACAGAAATCAGGAAAACCTCCGGCTCTATGGGCCATAATGGCCTTGAAAGTATTTTCTTTACACAATTTCTATACGAACTCACTTAAACAAACTTATAAACAATTTCAAAACTAGAAACAGTTCTCCATTTTGAAATGAGCATGTTGGTGGATGAGAGGCGCTGAACAACTGCATTGCTATTATTATAATAAACACACAGACATACTGTTGGTGGATTGAGAGGCGCTCAACAACTGCATTGCTATTATTATAATAAACACACAGACATATTATTATCATAAACACAAACAGACATACACTCATACACAAGTTTTATACACACATACTTATACAATCACATACTTACTTTATTTATCCTTGTGGTGCTTGGGCAGCACACACGGCCGACACAGTGGATCGCCATTGAACACGATCAGATGCCAATTTTGTCATCTGCCCCCACGTCCATCCCTGTGTCTTCAGCTCTTTTTCGGTGCTTACCCTTCAGGATCCTAGCTTGTTCCCTGAGGGGTCAATCTGAGGCTATACACTCACCCATAAATGTACAAACTCACCCATAAATGTACAAACTCACCCAAAATGTACAAACTCACCCCATAAATGTACAAACTCACCCATAAATGTACAAACTCACCCATAAATGTACAAACTCACCCATAAATGTACAAACTCACATAAATGTACAAACTCACACATAAATGTACAAACTCACCCATAAATGTACAAACTCACCCATAAATGTACAAACTCACCCATAAATGTACAAACTCACCCATAAATATACAAACTCACCCATAAATGTACAAACTCACCCATAAATGTACAAACTCACCCATAAATGTACAAACTCACCCATAAATGTACAAACTCACCCATAAATGTACAAACTCACCCATAAATGTACAAACTCACACATAAATGTACAAACTCACCCATAAATGTACAAACTCACCCATAAATGTACAAACTCACACATAAATGTACAAACTCACACATAAATATACAAACTCACACATAAATGTACAAACTCACCCATAAATGTACAAACTCACACATAAATATACAAACTCACCCATAAATATACAAACTCACACATAAATGTACAAACTCACCCATAAATATACAAACTCACCCATAAATGTACAAACTCACACATAAATGTACAAACTCACACATAAATGTACAAACTCACCCATAAATATACAAACTCACCCATAAATATACAAACTCACCCATAAATGTACAAACTCACACATAAATGTACAAACTCACCCATAAATGTACAAACTCACACATAAATGTACAAACTCACACATAAATGTACAAACTCACACATAAATGTACAAACTCACACATAAATGTACAAACTCACACATAAATGTACAAACTCACCCATAAATGTACAAACTCACACATAAATGTAGAAACTCACCTCACAAATGTAACAAACACAACTCACAATGTACAAACTCACCCATGTATACAAACACAACTCACACATGTATACAAACACAACTCACACATGTATACAAACACAACTCACACATGTATACAAACACAACTCACACATGTATACAAACACAACTCACACATGTATACAAACACAACTCACCCATGTATACAAACACAACTCACACATGTATACAAACACAACTCACCCATGTATACAAACACAACTCACCCATGTATACAAACACAACTCACACATGTATACAAACACAACTCACCCATGTATACAAACACAACTCACACATGTATACAAACACAACTCACCACATGTATACAAACACAACTCACACACCCCCCCTTCCCCCTATCCATGTATACAAACACAAACTCACACATGTATACAAACACAACTCACACATGTATACAAACACAACTCACACATGTATACAAACACAACTCACACATGTATACAAACACAACTCACACATTGTATACAAACACAACTAACACATGTATACAAACACAACTCACACATGTATACAAACACAACTCACACATGTATACAAACACAACTCACACATGTATACAAACACAACTCACACATGAACATACAAACACAACTCACACATGTTTCTACACACAAGAACAATCAAACATACCTCAAATCTACAAAAACAAGAACTGAGATCAACCACATTCACAGTACCCCACCCCCACCCAACCCTCCAAACCAAAACCTTCCCTATCCATATGGCTTGACCTTGAATCTCAAACAATATAACCACTCGTTCACACTAAGACTAAGAAAGCATCCCTAACAGTAACACCCCTAAATATAATTTAACATTCACAACGTTTCACAGTATGTATATGTAACAATAGTACACAGGTTGTAAAATCTGAACATGAATGTAATGCAAAAAAACAAGAACTGAGATCACAGTAGTTGTGGATGTGGGTGAAACAAATTAAATCTTTTAAAAAACAAGAACTGAGATCACAGTAGTTGTGGATGTGGGTGAATTGAAAGATCAAATTCAAATTAAATCTTTAAACAAAAACAAGAACTGAGATCACAGTAGTTGGGGATGTGGGTAAATTGCAATCAAATCTAAAACAAAACAAGAACTGAGATCACAGTAGTTGTGGATGTGGGTGAATTCAAATTAAATCTTTAAAAAAAACAAGAACTGAGATCACAGTAGTTGTGGATGTGGGTGAATTCAAATCAAATCTAAAACAAAAACAAGAACAGAGATCACAGTAGTTGGGGATGTGGGTAAATTGCAATCAAATCTAAAACAAAAACAAGAACTGAGATCACAGTAGTTGGGGATGTGGGTAAATTGCAATTAAATCTAAAACAAAAACAAGAACTGAGATCACAGTAGTTGGGGATGTGGGTAAATTGCAATCAAATCTAAAACAAAAACAAGAACTGAGATCACAGTAGTTGTGGATGTGGGTAAATTGCAATTAAATCTAAAACAAAAACAAGAACTGAGATCACAGTAGTTGTGATGTGGGTAAATTGCAATCAAATCTAAAACAAAAACAAGAACTGAGATCACAGTAGTTGGGGATGTGGGTAAATTGCAATCAAATCTAAAACAAAAACAAGAACTGAGATCACAGTAGTTGTGGATGTGGGTAAATTGCAATCAAATCTAAAACAAAAACAAGAACTGAGATCACAGTAGTTGGGGATGTGGGTAAATTGCAATCAAATCTAAAAACAAAAACAAGAACTGAGATCACAGTAGTTGGGGATGTGGGTAAATTGCAATTAAATCCCTGCCACGCAGGTGACCCACATTCGGTTTCCACTCTAGTCTTGGTTTTTACTTTTGTTGTTGTTGTCACCCCTTCGTGTCGACCCAGCCAGCAGGTGAAATGGGTATCTAGCTCTATGCTATACACGCAGGTGAAATGGGTATCTAGGTATCTAGGTCTATGCTATGCACAAGCAGGTGAAATGGGTATCTAGCACTATGCTATACAAGCAGGTGAAATGGGTATCTAGGTCTATGCTATACAAGCAGGTGAAATGGGTATCTAGGTCTATGCTATACAAGCAGGTGAAATGGGTATCTAGGTCTATGCTATACAAGCAGGTGAAATGGGTATCTAGGTCTATGCTATGCACGCAGGTGAAATGGGTATCTAGGTCTATGCTATGCACGCAAGTGAAATGGGTATCTAGGTCTATGCTATGCACGCAGTTGAAATGGGTATCTAGCTCTATGATATACACGCAGGTGAAATGGGTATCTAGGTCTATGCTATGCACGCAGGTGAAATGGGTATCTAGGTCTATGCTATGCACACAGGTGAAATGGGTATCTAGGTCTATGCTATACAAGCAGGTGAAATGGGTATCTAGGTCTATGCTATACAAGCAGGCGAAATGGGTATCTAGGTCTATGCTATACAAGCAGGTGAAATGAGTATCTAGGTCTATAATATACAAGCAGGTGAAATGGGTATCTAGGTCTATGCTATACAGGCAGGTGAAATGAGTATCTAGGTCTATGCTATACAAGCAGGTGGAATTGGTATCTAGGTCTATGCTATACAAGCAGGTGAAATGAGTATCTAGGTCTATGCTATACAAGCAGGTGAAATGAGTATCTAGGTCTATGCTATACAAGCAGGCGAAATGAGTATCTAGGTCTATGCTATACAAGCAGGCGAAATGAGTATCTAGGTCTATGCTATACAAGCAGGCGAAATGAGTATCTAGGTCTATGCTATACAAGCATGCCAGTCACTGTGGTGGATTATGATTTCTATTTACAGTAATGCTGTGTCTGTTGAACTTCGACTGTGGTTAGACAATTGTGGATTATGATTTCTATTGATAGTAATGCTGTGCCTCTTGAACTTCGACTGTGGTTAGACATTTGTGGATTATGATTTCTATTTACAGTAATGCTGTGCCTCTTGAACTTCGACTGTGGTCAACGCAGAGAGCACTGCATCGGGAGAGGACGGAAGTCCAGAGGCAAGGTGTCGGCCTCTCAACCAAAAAGGTAGTGGGTTCGAGCCCCGCCGACGGTTGAAAATTGTTCTCGAGTTTAAGTAGACTGATGGACACCTAGTCCCGTAGGAGACGGACGATAAAAAGGAGGTCCATGTGCAGATCACAACACTGTGCACGTTAAAGATCCCTTGGTTGTTTGCAGGGCAGTCCAGGCAAAATTAATAAAAAATTCCTAACCCAAAACTCCGAGATCACCTTAGTTCTGGATGTGAGCAAATTAAATCAAACAAACAAACAAACAAAAAAAACTGTATCGGGTTTGAGTGATATCAAGTACGATTACTAGGACGAATCAATACGTAATACTGAGGTTACGCAGGGTTCGTTTGTTTTTTGTTGTTGTAATGACCGGAAGTCGATAAATAAATTCTAGTAACAATAAAAAAACAACACCTTTGTGGATCGCAGGCGTAACAATCTTTTTTTTTCCATATCAATTAAATTAAAATACTGATTTGATCGTCGAGTTCATTTGCCTAGGACCCAAAGCAGCAGGCTACTTGAAATGTGCATGTGAAACATGGAGGTTGTGGGTGTAGTGGTTCCTGAGTTATCTGTAAGCGGGCAAAATTAAACATGTTCAGCAAGCGGTCAAAATTAGACATGTTCAGCTAAAGGTCAAAATTAGAGATGTTCAGCAAGCGGTCAAAATTAGACATGTTCAGCTAACGGTCAAAATTAGAGATGTTCAGCTAACGGTCAAAATTAGAGATGTTCAGCTAACGGTCAAAATTAGACATGTTCAGCTAGCGGTCAAAATTAGACATGTTCAGCTTGATTTATATAAATTCTGCCTCCGTGAAAGTAAAGGAGGGGAGGGGGGGTGGTGAAAACACAGTGGCAAGCTATCACGACATTATACCACGTGATTAGAAAAATCAAAATCAGGACTCTACTCTGATTATCAGACTTACTTTACTCTACTCCTGATTACCCTACACTCTACACTGATTATCAGACTTACTTTACTCTACTCCTGATTACCCTACACTCTACTCTGATTATCAGACTTACTTTACTCTACTCCTGATTACCCTACACTCTACTCTGATTATCAGACTTACTTTACTCTACTCCTGATTACCCTACACTCTACTCTGATTATCAGACTTACTTTACTCTACTCCTGATTATCCTACACTCTACACTGATTATCATACTTACTTTACTCTACTCCTGATTACCCTACACTCTACACTGATTATCAGACTTACTTTACTCTACTCCTGTTTACCCTACACTCTACACTGATTATCAGACTTACTTTACCTCCTGATTATCCTACACTCTACACTGATTATCATACTTACTTTACTCGACTCCTGATTACCATACACTCTACACTGATTATCAGACTTACTTTACTCTACTCCTGATTACCATACACTCTACACTGATTATCAGACTTACTTTACTCTACTCCTGATTACCATACACTCTACACTGATTATCAGACTTACTTTACGTTATTTGGCCAAATCAATTAGATCACTTAAGAAGGTTTGTGCGGACGATTAAACGAATTGACAACTAAAATGTCTGTATGACTACTGATTGGCTCTGCGTTTTCTTATTTCTGTCTTTCTTTCTTTTCTTTTTTTGTCTGTTGGACCTCTAATTTGTAAGGCTAATGTATAACATAAAAATGTTATACTTCCATGCATCACCATTTCTGCCGTTAGACCAACAGAATACCATAGCAATAAGCTAGGCTGACAGCGACAACAATTATTAGAATGTTATCATAATCATTGTTAACATAAATCTCTTTGTTATCCTTAGCAACACGATACTGACCGTGATTTTGGTTATGATTAATACGAAGATAATAATGAGGATTAAGATGATGATGATGATGATAAATCATTTATGCCGTTATCGATAACTGGGGCCCGCCATCAAAGGCAGTTGCGACAAGAAAGGAAACAGAAATGTAATGCTGGCTATAATACTATTGTGTGAAAATCCGGCGCTCAATTCAAATGAAGAAAATTATCGGCACGGAAAACGCTAGGAAGGCATAAATCGTCTCTCTCTCTCTCTCTCTCTCTCTCTCTCTCTCCGCCCTCGCCATGTCTATTTTTTCATGAAATATGAATCATCGGGAATTTCACCACCCAAATGAATCACTCATTTCAGCCTCGTTTTGTCGATGTGCTCGTTCTCAGTTCTCTCTCAGTCTCAGCCAATCACAGACCGTGAAAGTGAGCGCGCGCATGCGCGGGCGCGGGCGCGCATGACCCCATGACGTAGCCACGAGGTTAACCCCCACCCCCACCCACGTCCCCACCCCCACTGACGACCAACCACCGATAGCGCGAGCATGCCTGATTGTCGTGTTCCTTTCCACCCAACCCCACCGCAGCCCAGCCATGCCCTCGCTGTCTGCATGCAGTTCAATTTCCGCGGTGTCGTCCACTAAACCTGCGCGCAGATCGTAGTGTCACTGTGAGCGTGACGGAGCCGACGAGCGTGAAGTGAGGGGAAAGGGAAAGGGAGGGAGATGACTCTGTGCTTGTTTTGTCTCTGCTTCCAGCCCCGCATGGTGACACGAAAGAGAGAGAGAGAGAGAGACAGAGACAGAGACAGAGACAGAGACAGAGACAGAGTTTGGTTCTGCTTGAGGGGTTGGCCTCTAGGTGTGACTATTTGTCTGTCAGTCGGTCAATCGACTTTCTTGGACGTGGAGGAGTGAGTGAGTGAGTGAGTACTACAGGTTATACTCGGGTTGTTTTTTTTCTTTTTCCGTGGGCGTTTTGGTTTGTTCATTCGTCTGATCTTACCTTAACCCTTCTGTCTATCAGGATTTGTGTTGGTTGCGTTCTATCGTGTTTTCAGGTAACTACTCACTTTGTTCGGCGAAGCTGCGTTCTTGTTGGTCAGTCCGTGACCTTTGTCGTGTGGTGTCATAGGTGAGATGGAGTCTATTTATAGTATCATTGTTTTTCCAGTCGGTTATTAGTATGACATCACAGTGTCGTAGTTACATTTTAGAATTAACATTTTTTGTTGTCTTTTTGATATGATTGTGTGTTACGGTGTTCGGTAAGCGTCAGAGAGATAGGATACCTTTTGAAATTTCTTTTTTTTTTTTTTCTTTTCTCTCATCTTGTCATCTTGTGTTGATATAATCTATGATAGTTCTAAATTTTCTCTCTCATCTCGTGTAGATCTAATCTATGTTAGTTCTAAATTTTCTCTCTCATCTCGTGTAGGTCTAATCTATGTTAGTTCCAAATTTTCTCTCATCTCGTGTAGATCTAATCTATGTTAGTTCTAAATTTTCTCTCATCTTGTGTAGATCTATTCTATGTTAGTTCTAAATTTTCTCTCACCTTGTGTAGATCTATTCTATGTTAGTTCTAAATTTTCTCTCATCTTGTGTAGATCTAATCTATGTTAGTTCTAAATTTTCTCTCTCATCTCGTGTAGATCTAATCTATGTTAGTTCTAAATTTTCTCTCTCATCTCGTGTTGATCTAATCTATGTTAGTTCTAAATTTTCTCTCTCATCTCGTGTAGATCTAATCTATGTTAGTTCTAAATTTTCTCTCATCTTGTGTAGATCTAATCTATGTTAGTTCTAAATTTTCTCTCATCTTGTGTAGATCTAATCTATGTTAGTTCTAAATTTTCTCTCATCTTGTGTAGATCTATTCTATGTTAGTTCTAAATTTGCTCTCATCTTGTGTAGATCTAATCTATGTTAGTTCTAAATTTTCTCTCTCATCTCGTGTAGATCTAATCTATGTTAGTTCTAAATTTTCTCTCATCTTGTGTAGATCTATTCTATGTTAGTTCTATATTTTCTCTCATCTTGTGTAGATCTATTCTATGTTAGTTCTAAATTTTCTCTCATCTTGTGTAGATCTATTCTATGTTAGTTCAAATCTAGATTGTTATCTCAGTTTATCGCGCGTTTTGTGAAATTTAGATTTGTGATTATTTTCTCAACTTCTTGTGAATTCTGTGGATTTAGATTTAGATCAGATTTAGATCTAGATTTATGTTATTACTTTCGCAATTCTTGTGTGGTGTTTTCTGATTGTAGACTTTAGATTTTGATTATTTTCCATAGAAGCTCTTATAATGTGTTTCCTAGACGTATAATAGATGTATATTTTCTATTACGATTTAGATTATCAATGATAGTATATAATATAAGACTGTGTGTGTGTTTTCGAGTGGATATACACATGGAATTGCCAACTTCAAAATGGATTTTACGACACGTTTCGAAAACTAAATTTGGATTTTATGTGATGTAATATGTTTTTAGATCAAGATCTATAGATCTATATGATATATATATATATATATATATATATATATATATATATATATATATATATATATATATATATATATATATATATATATATATATATATATATACATATATATGCATAGATATCTAGAAATGAAGTGAAACTTGTGTTCATCAAGTAGGCCTGGATCGTTTCTTTTAAATGATAAATTCTGAAATCAGATTTAGATTTTCTTAGATAGATCAGGATCTATATGATGATATAATCTGGTATTGAAAAAATATGTGTTGTATAGAATTAAAATGTAATTACGATAACAGTGATTAACTCTGAAAAATGAATGTGGATACAATTAGATTTGCATTCTAGATTATAATATCTTGTATTAAAGTAAATGTAATAATATAACATATTAGCAATTTGTAAGCTATTCGATTATTTCTAAAGGTCAGGATAAGTTCATATATATATATATATATATAAGTCTGTATTGTAGATAAGTTCATATCTATTAAGTCTGCATTGTATATTGATAAGTTCAGATATATTAAGTCTGCATTGTATATTGATAAGTTCATATATTAAGTCTGCATTGTATGTTGATAAGTTCATATTATATTAAGTCTGCATTGTATGTTGATAAGTTCATATATATATGTCAAACACATGTAACACAATAACCGCATATGGTGGAACCTTTAAAGGTAGACAATCCAGAATATCATAACATACAACGGTTTCAAACTAGTGTTGTATTGTAGATAAAATGGTTATTGTGAAACTATTTGAAATGTCTTCGTTATAGGATAAGATAAGACAACTTTGTGGTCCAAAATTCACATTTACGAGGTTACTTCTCTTTTCAAAGTGATTTCATCTTCACACACACACACACACACACACCTACCTACACACACATATATACACACACATACACACACACATATATACACACACATATATACACACACATATACACACACATATACACCACACATACACACATTTATACACACACGTATACACACACACATACACGCACACAAGTGCTAGTAGGCATAGTCATCTAATAGTGACGCAATGGGTAAAGCTGTGAGTTTGTAATCATGGCGACACTGGTTAGGTTCAAACCCCTTTTTGTTTGTTTATTGGCCCAGGGTTTGGTTTTTTATTCTTTTGCACGACGCTCCTGTTGTAAAGAAAAAAAAATGTCACTCTGTTTTTCTCTCTTGACTTACGTTCGAAAGAGTTTCCTGTTGAGGACAGTGAAAAGATCTTATCAGATTGATAATGATAGTAATGATAATAACAGTAATGATAATAACGATTTAATAATAATAATAATTATTATTATAATAATAATTGTAGTAATAATTATAATAATAATAATACTAATACTAATAATAATAATAATAATAATAATAATAATAATAATAATGATAATAATAATAATAATAATAATAATAATTTAATAAGAAGCATAATGTACATTTCTATTGCGCACTCATCTCTACAAGGGTAAGGCTCTAGGTGCATTACTAGTATAAATGACTTTACATGCAGTTCTACTGTATGTATGACTGACTTGACTTTAAAAGCCTTTGGATTCCTCGTGAAACAGAGGGTCACAACTATTGTAACTTCTCTCGAGTGCGCACGATTCTGAGAGACCCTCTCCAGTTCTGCCCACCCATGTCATTCCGGTCCTGTAACTGTATGCCCCCCCAGATGCAAAGTGTCGGCCTCTCAACCAAAGGGTAGTGGGTTCAAGCCCTGCCATTGGTTGAAATATCTTCTCGTGTTTTTCCGAGCAAGTCCCCCCCCCCCCCTGATCTAGGTAAGTGGATCGACACCTAGTCCCATCGGGGGAGACGGACGATAAAAAATAGGTCACGTGCGCAATAATCAACACTCTGTGCACGTTCAACATCCCTTGGCTCTTTAGAGGGCATCCCACCCACAAAGTAATAAAAAAAAATCCTACGAAAAAAACCCCGATATCACCTCAGTGTTGTAGGTGTGGGTAAAATGAAATTAAATCAAATTTTAAACAAATCAAATCAAATCAAACCAAATCAAATCAAATCAAACCAAGTCACATGAAATCAAATCAATCCAATTCAATTCAATTCAATTCAATTCAATTCAATTCAATTCAAATCAAATCAAATCAAATAACACCTGAATCAAATGAAGGAAAGCAGAGGTGAGATAAGTCCCTTTCGTAAGAGTGTCACTGCCACGTCGATGAGAAACTCTAGGACAGGAGACAAAACTGAGAAACACGTCAATAAGAAAACTCTAGGACAGGAGACAAAACTGAGAAACACGTCAATAAGACAACTCTAGGACAGGAGACAAAACTGAGAAACACGTCAATAAGAAAACTCTAGGACAGGAGACAAAACTGAGAAACACGTCAATAAGACAACTCTAGGACAGGAGACAAAAACTGAGAAACACGTCAATAAGAAAACTCTAGGACAGGAGACAAAACTGAGAAACACGTCAATAAGACAATTCTAGGACAAGAGACAAAACTCAGAAACACGTCAATAAGACAGCTCTAGGACAGGAGACAAAACTCCGAAACACGTCAATAAGACAATTCTAGGACAGGAGACAAAACTGAGAAACACGTCAATAAGACAACTCTAAGACAAGAGACCAAACTCAGAAACACGTCAATAAGACAACTCTAAGACAAGAGACCAAGCTCAATAACACGTCAATAAGACAACTCTAGGACAGGAGACAAAACTCCGAAACACGTCAATAAGACAACTCTAAGACAAGAGACCAAACTCAATAACACGTCAATAAGACAACTCTAAGACAAGAGACCAAACTCAATAACACGTCAATAAGACAACTCTAGAACAAGAAGCAAAACTCAGAAACACTAACACGTCAATAAGACAACTCTAAGACAAGAGACCAAACTCAGAAACACGTCAATAAGACAACTCTAGGACAGGAGACAAAACTGAGAAACACGTCAATAAGACAACTCTAAGACAAGAGACCAAACTCAGAAACACGTCAATAAGACAACTCTAGGACAGGAGACAAAACTGAGAAACACGTCAATAAGACAATTCTAGAACAGGAGACAAAACTCAGAAACACGTCAATAAGACAACTCTAGGACAAGAAACAAAACTGAGAAACACGTCAATAGGACAACTCTAGGACAGGAGACAAAAAACTCAGAAACACGTCAATAAGACAACTCTAGGACAGGAGACAAAACTGAGAAACACGTCAATAAGACAACTCTAAGACAAGAGACAAAACTCAATAACACGTCAATAAGACAATTCTAGGACAAGAGACAAAACTGAGAAACACGTCAATAAGACAATTCTAGGACAAGATACAAAACTCAATAACACATCAATAAGACAACTCTAAGACAAGAAACAAAACTCAAGAACACGTCAATAAGAAAACTCTAAGACAAGAAACAAAACTCAATAACACGTCAATAAGACAACTCTAGAACAAGAAGCAAAACTCAGAAACACTAACACGTCAATAAGACAACTCTAAGACAAGAAACAAAACTCAGAAACACTAACACGTCAATAAGACAACTCTAAGACAAGAAACAAAACTGAGAAACACGTCAATAAGACAACTCTAAGACAACAGACAAAACTCAAAAACACTAACACGTCAATAAGACAACTCTAAGACAAGAAGCAAAACTCAGAAACACGTCGGGTTACAATGTATTCAAAAGTGGGTTAATTCCAAAAATCTCCTCTTTTAGTTCTTTCTTTTCTATTTTTCTTTTCTTCTCTTTTTTTTCTTTCTCTGATTTATTAGTTTCAAATCCTATGGTAGCGCGTGTGTTAAGAAGATGTCACGGATGAATGATTTCCCAGGTGAGAAAGAAAGCTGCTTGTCTCGCTGTGTAAGTGTGAGTGAGTGTGTGTGAGTGAGTGTGAACACAGGTGTGGCTCTGCTCTGAAAAATGTGGTGAGTACAATTTAAATACGCCCGTTTGTGTGCATTTTTGGCTTCGCTGAGTCGAGTGTTGAGTAGAGTGCAAAGACTTGTGTCAAATATGTCTGCCATTATTATTTACATTTGATTTATTTGTTAGATTTTCTAACATACAAAATTAAACACCGCTTTTGTTTGTTTTTGTTGTTCTTCTTCTTCTTTTTATTTTCGGACTATGAAATGATTCTTGTTTTTATTTTCGGAGTATGAAATAATTCTTGTTTTTATTTTCAGACTATGAAATAATTCTTGTTTTTATTTTCGGAGTATGAAATAATTCTTGTTTTTATTTTCGGAGTATGAAATAATTCTTGTTTTTATTTTCGGAGTATGAAATAATTCTTGTTTTTATTTTGGGAGTATGAAATAATTCTTGTTTGACAAAGTCTTTATCTGAACGTTGTTACTTACTTAATACGAAGGAGCCACAGTGGAGTGAAGTCAAAGGCGAAATATGACAATAAGTGACAACTCCATTAATAAAGACAGAACAAACACGTGACGTTTC
>JAXRKP010002656.1:0-10000 GCA_037039925.1 Doris montereyensis | reverse complement strand
CACAGCCATCTCATTTGATTGATTTTCATAAACATATTTTAGACTTACTGGAAGGTTCCAGAAGACAGCTAAGCAGAAAGTGTGAGAGAGCATTGTGTTTGAGTGTCACTGTGACCTTTTCCCACGAAACGGTTTCAACACTGTTTAAAACATTTTTGTGTTTGCATTCTTCAATATTTTTAATTTATTGATTTATTTTAATCTTTGTTGCATTTCATCATCTGGTTCCGGATTACACATCAATTTCTTAACCCTATCTTCCATTGTTTTTCGGTCTGTTAGTTTTTAAGTTTGTCTGTCTTATTCATTTATCTGTTTACTATAGGTTCATTCATCAATATATAAGATAATATGAACCAGTCACCAATCAATCGATATGTCCATCTTCATTTTTTTATTTCTCTGTAGGTAAATCTAAATATAATTGTATATCTATCTATCTGTCGATCTATCTCTCTGTTTATCTATCTGTCTATCTATCTATCTGTCTATCTATCTAGTATCTGTCTGTCTGTCTATCTACATAATAATAATATGTCTATCTATTTGTTTATCTATCTGTTTGTCTGTCTATCTATCTATCTAATTCTGCTTCTTCTTCTTCAAATTCTGCTTCTTCGTCTTCAAATTCTGCTTCTTCTTCTTCAAATTCTGCTTCTTCTTATTCAAATTCTGCTTTTTCTTCTTCAAATTCTGCTTCTCCTTCTTCAAATGCTGCTTCTTCTTCTTTTTCAAATTCTGCTTCTTCTTCAAATTCTGCTTCTTCGTCTTCAAATTCTGCTTCTTCTTCTTCAAATTCTGCTTCTCCTTCTTCAAATTCGGCTTCTTCTTCTTCAAATTCTGCTTCTTCTTATTCAAATTCTGCTTCTTCTTCTTCAAATTCTGCTTCTCCTTCTTCAAATTCTGCTTCTTCTTCTTCAAATTTTGCTTCTTCTTATTCAAATTCTGCTTCTTCTTCTTCAAATTCTGCTTCTTCTTCTTCAAATTCTGCTGCTGCTGCCGCTTCGTCCACGTAAAAACTAACTTCTTTCTACCCTTTCTGTCACGTTGCATGATTTTGAATTCAACGGCACTAAAACCGATTGTTAAAGTGATGCATATTTTCATGTCATCGTCCTATGTAGTCTTTCCTACTGCATAATACTACAGTTCCATCTTTGTTTAATTATTCTATTGCCAGCATACTACACATTCTAACTGTACTAGAGTAACAAGAGTGGGGTGACAATCAATAATTAAGGATGGGACTGTGACATATATATATATATATATATATATATATATATCTATATATATATATATATATATATATATATATATATATATATATATATATATATATGTATATAATATGTATGTATATATATATATGTATATATATATATATATATATATGTGTGTGTGTGTGTGTTTGATAGACTGAAATAATCAGTGGTTCTCTTCATTGAATATTTTGAAAACTTGCCCGTCATCTTCATATAATTTATATACCTATTAAAATAATGTTTTTTTGTTGTCCGTATCCCCGCACATCTGCAGGTTTACCGACCTTCCCCAAGAGCGACCATTTTGTTCAACTTTTGTTATAGACTCCCTTCACGAATGTGATACTATATAGCTGCGTGCTTGGCGCTTCGTCTCTCTGTCTCTGTCTTTCTGTCTCTCGTCTCTCCGTCTCTCTCTCTCTCTCTCTCTCTCTCTCTCTCTCTCTCTCTCTCTCTCTCTCTCTCTCTCTCTCTCTCTCTCTCTCTCTCTCTCTCTCTCTCTCTCTCTCTCTCTCTGTCTGTCTGTCTGTCTGTCTGTCTGTCTCTCTCTCTCTCTCTCTCTCTCTCTCTCTCTCTCTCTCTCTCTCTCTCTCTCTCTCTCTCTCTCTGTCCATCATGGATGTAATAAGTCCCAGTCTCTCCTCCAATTCGTGTGGGGGAGGAGTTTGACAAGCCGGGGGGTCGGAGGGGGGTGGGAGGGTGGTGAGGACGGAGGGGTGCCGGTTGGCGCCTAAGCGCGAATCTGACACCCACCTGCGGATCTAAGAATCGATTTCTCACATGCCCTCGTCAGGTACCGTCAGGTGGCAATAGTGCACGTCACTCGTGGATTTCATCTCGACTCAGGGTTCCGTTCGCTCAGCCTTTGCCTGGTGTTCAAGCCGCATTGTGACTAGACAGATATTCAGACCCCCCAACCCCCAACCCCAAGCCCCACCCAAACGAACAAACAAGCAAAACAAGACAAACAAATAGCAACTAATCATCGTTATCGCCATCGCCATCGTCATAATCATCATCTCATCACCAACATCATCCTCATCATTGTCATCATGATGATCATCATCATCATCAACATCATCATCCTCCTCCTCATCATCATAATCATCATCCTCATCATCACCATTAACATCATCATTTAACATCATCATTATCATCATCATCAACATCACCATCATCAATATCATCATCCTCCTCACCATCATCATTAACATCACCCATAACATCATCATTAACATCATCATCATCATCATCATCATCAACATCATCATTTTTAACATCATCATCATAAACATCAACACCGTCATCATTAACATCATCATCATTAACATCAACACTATCATCATCAACATCAACACCATCATCAGCACCATCAACACCATCATCATCAACATCAACACCATCATCATTAATATCATCTTTCATCCCCACCACTTTGTATCCTGTATACCTTCAGGGTCGTGTGGTGGAGGGGCACGTGAGAGGAGGGGGGCGCATCAGTTGCTTCCACTGTTCTCAGTTGTGATACAAAGTTTTCCTCTGGGAGATGGCCTTTCCTATCATCATTAATTTTACATGGACAAGATACAAAGAGGCGCTGTAGTGAAACCGTAGCGTTGGGAGCATGTGTAATCACGTCATTTGTGTAATCACGTCATTTGTGTAATCACATCGCTTGTGTAATCACGGCGTTTGTGTAATCACGTCGTTTGTGTAATCACGTCGTTTGTGTAATCACGTCATTTGTGTAATCACGTCGTTTCTGTAATCACGGCGTTTGTGTAATCACGTCGTTTGTGTAATCACGGCGTTTGTGTAATCACGTCGTTTGTGTAATCACGTCGTTTGTGTAATCACGTCATTTGTGTAATCACGTCGTTTGTGTAATCTCGTCGTTTGTGTAATCACGTCGTTTGTGTAACCACGTCGTTTGTGTAATGACGTCGACAGTGTCTGGTTTAAAACTCATGACTGACACAGGTGAGGGTTTGTGTAATGACGTCGACAGTGTCTGGTTTAAAACTCATGACTGACCCAGGTGATGTTTTGTATAATGACGTCGACAGTGTCTGGTTTAAAACTTATGACTGTCCCAGGTGAGGGTTTGTGTAATGACGTCGACAGTGTCTGGTTTAAAACTCATGACTGACCCAGGTGATGGTTTGTGTAATGACGTCGACAGTGTCTGGTTTAAAACTCATGACTGACCCAGGTGAGGGTTTGTGTAATGACGTCGACAGTGTCTGGTTTAAAAATTATGACTGTCCCAGGTGAGGGTTTGTGTAATGACGTCGACAGTGTCTGGTTTAAAACTCATGACTGACCCAGGTGAGGGTTTGTGTAATGACGTCGACAGTGTCTGGTTTAAAACTCATGACTGACCCAGGTGAGGGTTTGTGTAATGACGTCGACAGTGTCTGGTTTAAAACTCATGACTGACCCAGGTGATGGTTTGTGTAATGACGTCGACAGTGTCTGGTTTAAAAATTATGACTGTCCCAGGTGAGGGTTTGTGTAATGACGTCGACAGTGTCTGGTTTAAAACTCATGACTGACCCAGGTGAGGGTTTGTGTATTGACGTCGACAGTGTCTGGTTTTAAAACTCATGACTGACCCAGGTGAGGGTTTGTGTAATGACGTCGACAGTGTCTGGTTTAAAACTCATGACTGACCCAGGTGAGGGTTTGTGTAATGACGTCGACAGTGTCTGGTTTAAAACTCATGACTGTCCCAGGTGGGAGTTTTCTTCTCATGACGGCTGTACTCTACAGGGAAAGTATTCTACTCTGCTTTCCTCACTTTAATCAGGTGTGAATGAGTGTACCCAGCTATAGGTAGAGAGAATATGTCATCTGAGTTTTAGTACGAAGCGCCTGACAGGCTGCTGTACTGTATGTTCTCCGTGGAGTTGAGAAAGAACTTTGAATATTAATGTGGCCTGCAGGAGAATCAAATTATTAATGACGTACAGTCGGTGAGCCTGCAACACTTGTGCAGAAATACGGACTTTAATTTATCTATCTTTATCTTTTCTTTTCTTTACATTTTATTACAGTATTAGTATTAGTAGTAGTCTCTGAGGAAATGGAGTGAGACGATGTGTTTGTAACGTACAAAGGAATTTATTTTCTCATGAAAGATAAGAATGGCACTGGTAATGGTAGGGATTTAAGTTGAATTGAAAGAAAATCTAGTCGATCAACTTCCATTTCCCCAATGCTGGTACCTGGCATAGAAAATGTAGTCGATCAACTTCCATTTCCCCAATGCTGGTACCTGGCATAGAAAATCTAGTCGATCAACTTCCATTTCACCAATGCTGGTACCTGGCATAGAAAATGTAGTCGATCAACTTCCATTTCACCAATGCTGGTACCTGGCATAGAAAATGTAGTCGATCAACTTCCATTTCCCCAATGCTGGTACCTGGCATAGAAAATGTAGTCGATCAACTTTCATTTCACCAATGCTGGTACCTGGCATAGAAAATGTAGTCGATCAACTTTCATTTCACCAATGCTGGTACCTGGCATAGAAAATGTAGTCGATCAACTTCCATTTCCCCAATGCTGGTACCTGGCATAGAAAATGTAGTCGATCAACTTCCATTTCCCCCAATGCTGGTACCTAGCATAGAAAATGTAGTCGATCAACTTCCATTTCATCAATGCTGGTGCCTGGCATAGGTAAAATGACATAGACAGTTGTTCTTGCTGCAATTACCACTGCTACTACTAATATCCTCGTTTTTATATCTGTCTCTGTCTGTGTCACTGTCTGTCTGACTCTCTCTCTCTCTCTCTCTCTCTCTCTCTCTCTCTCTCTCTCTCTCTCTCTCTCTCTCTCTCTCTCTCCTTTCTCTTTCTCTCTCTCTCTCTCTCTCTCTCTCTCTCTCTCTCTCTCTCTCTCTCTCTCTCTCTCTCTCTCTCTCTCTCTCACATCTCTCTCTCTCTCTCTCTCTCTCTCTCTCTCTCTCTCTCTCTCTCTCTCTCTCTTTTGCTCTCTCTCTATCCCTCTCTCTCTCTCTCTCTCTCTCACTCTCATCTCTATCTCTATCTCTCTCTCTCTCTCTCTCTCTCTCTCTCTCTCTCTCTCTCTCTCTCTCTCTCTCTCTCTCTCTCTCTCTCCTCTCTCTCTCTCTCTCTCTCTCTCTCTCTCTCTCTCTCTCTCTCTCTCTGTCTTTGTTCCTGTTTCTGTCTGTCTTTGTTTCTGTTTCTGTCTGTCTACCTGTCTGTCTGTCTGTCTCTCAGACACACACATACACACACATACACACATACACACACACATCACATACACAGGCACACACACCGTTGCAACATTTCATAACATTACATTTTACAACCTCATTTCAAAACACAACCGACATCTCTTTATTCGATGTTTTAAAAAACGTTCACCACCACCCTACAAGACCTCACCCTCCCCCTTTTTTTTTTTTCCAAGATCCCCGCCTCCACCTTTTCCCCTCCCCCAGAGCCCCCGCCCTGAACACCCCACCTCCCTCCCACCACCTCCGCCCAAATATCTCTTCCTCTCGAGCATTTACTTTGTCGGAAGTAGCCGACAGATTTGTTTCATCGTAAATACTTCAAACTTAAATCCATCTTTTTGAGCATTGGACAATAATAATATTTTGTTATAATTCTACTCCTTGCGCAACGAGTTCGAAGATGAAAATTTTCGATATCGTAAAATGTCAAGGGGAGATAATTGCCTCCTCTTTCTTCTAAATTATCGTTCTTGTTTTCCCCTTAGTCTCTTATCCCTCGCTTCAACTGTTTCATTTCAACTCAAATTATTCCCTTTAATCTCACCCTTGTTTTATGCCTCACTGGTGGTTTGTTGCCCCTCTTCAATTCTATCTTTTTCTCTTTATTTTGTTGGGGCAATTTCTCCGTCCCTTTTTCGCTTTCTGTTACTTTTATAGACTCACATTCTCTTTAAAAATCATTTCTCCTTTTTTTTTTTTCTTCTTCTTCTTCTTCTTCTTCTTCTTCTTCTTCTTCTTCTTCTTCTTCTTCTTCTTCTTCTTCTTCTTCTTCTTCTTTTTCTTTTCTTCTTCTTCTTCTTCTTCTTCTTCTTCTTCTTCTTCTTCTTCTTCTTCTTCTTCTTCTTCTTCTTCTTCTTCTTCTTCTTCTTCTTCTTCTTCTTCTTCTTCTTCTTCTTCTTCTTCTTCTTCTTATTCTTATTCTTATTCTTCTTCTTCTTCTTCTTCTTCTTCTTCTTCTTCTTCTTCTTCTTCCTCCTCCTCCTCTCCTCCTGTATGTCTGTCTTTCTGCCTGTCTACCTGTCTACCTACCTATCTATCTATCTATCTGTCTATCTCTCTCTCTCTCTCTCTCTCTCTCTATATATATATATATATATATATATATATATATATATATATATATATATATATATATATATCTCTATCTATCTACCTATCTATCTACATACCTATCTATTTATCTATCTCTTTATCTATCTATCTATCTATCTATCTATCTATCTATCTATCGAACTATTCATGTTTTTGTACATCTACAACATGTATCTATTCATCAATCTAATGACCTGTCTGTAATATATAGGTATATCATCATTCTTTCTTTCTTTATCAGTTCCCATTCTACCTTTCGGTGTATGGGTTCAGATGCCGAGATGATCTTTCTCCAGGATGTCCTGTCCTGGCATTTTTTGCTTTCTGTACAAACAAGTTTAATGTCTATGCTTCAATGCCTCTTTTATATCTTCTTCCCACTTTCTCCGAGGGCTGCCTTTGGTCTTTTACCTTGGGCTTTAGCACTGTATACTGATTTAGCTATTTTCTTATCATTCATTCCGTTTACATGCCCAAACGATCTCAATTGATTTATTTCTATCTTAGTTGTTGTGCTATCTGCTTTGGTTTGATCTTTTATTGTTTGTGTTTCTAATTTTGTCTCTTTTAGTTTTCCCTACTATTCTTCTTAAATATTTCATTGCAGCTGCCTGTATTCTATTGTATTCTCTACTGTCTAAGTCCAGGTTTCGCTGCCATAGAGGAGAGTAGGATAACAAACTGTATATACTGTCATTTTGGTTTTTGTTGACAATTCTTGCTTACCTATAAATGCCTTTCTTAGATGGTTATATATTGCTCTTGCCTTTTTGGATTCTCTGGCTGATTTCTTCTCTTAGTTTTCCCTCTGTGTTAATCATTACTCCAATGTAATTGTAGCTATGAACTTGTTCTAAACTCTCCCTACCAAAATTAAGATTGTGTGTTTTAGCTTCTATAGTTACTAGCATTGTTTTGGTTTTTCTTTGCATTTACTCTCATTCTTCTTTTATTTAGTTCATTGTGTATAATGTTGATATTCGACTGAAGGTCACTTTCTGATTTTCAAACAGAACTAAATCATCGGCAAATGAAAGCATTGATACGTTTACTTGTTTGAGCTCCCACATACCGACCTTCCTTTTCCTTCATTTTTGAGGATGCCTTTGCGACTGAATTCATAAATGTGATAAACAAAAGAGGACTTAGGATACAACCCTGTCTTACTCCTATCTCTACATCAAATTCTGCAGATATGTTTCCAGCTACTCTCACTGCACATATTGGTTTGTTGTAAAAACGTTTAATGGCTTCTATTAATTTTTCTCTACGTTGTGTTCTTTTAAGGAATGCCATAGTTCGTCCCTCCTCACAGTGTCAAATGCCTTTTCTAAGTCAATAAAACACAGGTGCAAGTCAGTGTTTCTCTCAAGGAATGTTTCTAGTATTTGTCCAATTGTAAATATGTGGTATTTTACATTTCTTCCTGGTCTACCTTCACTCTGATGCTCTTCAATTTGATCCTCTACTTTTTCCTTAGTCTCATTTTTCCTTAGTATCCTGGCATATACTTTTCCTGGAACGCTAAGTAGTGATAACCCTCTATAGTCTAAGCATTCCATAGTTGATCATTTCTTATGTATTGGTACTACCGTTCCCTTTTTGCAGTCGTCTGGCACCTGTTTGGACTTCCATGCTTGTTGGTATATTGCATGTATTAATGTGTCTGCCTCTCTCCCTTGGTTTTTAATCATTTCTGGATAAACTTGATCTGCTCATGGGACTTTTCCTAATTTCACTTTTCTTACAGCTGTTTGGATTTTTTCCATTGATATATTTACATTTTCAGCTGTCTCCTCTGAATTACTTGTTACTCTTACTAATTGATCTTTACTCCTTGTTTCATACGTTCTGGAGGGATTATGTAATTGTTGAAAATGCTGTCTCCATGTTTCCATTACTTTGGTTGTCTTCTTTCATTATTTCTCCTTTGGCATTCTTAATTTGTCGTATTGGGCTTTCTTTGATCTTTTCTCATGCTTTTCATTGCCCACCAAGAACAGCTTTTGATATCCTTGATAGATTTCTTGAAGTATTTGTCCAAACTCTTCCCACTGTTCCTGTTTTTTCTTTCTTAACTTCCTCTTTGGGGATAGTTCTTTTATTCACGTAATCTATCATATCCTCTGGTGTCTTTGTTTGGAAGTATTTCTTCCAGGTATCCTTCTTCTCTTTGATCTTAGCCCTGACATTCTCATTCTAGCATGCTGTTCTTTTCCTATCTCCCTTAATTTGTTTCCTGCCACAGACCTCTTCAGTACAACTGAGCAGTGTTTCTTTATACATCTGCCACTTTTCTTCTATTGTGCTATCATTCATTCAGATCCATCTGTCTTTTACTGATAAATCTTTTATCCTAGATTGAATATCCTGTTTTACTACTGGTTTATTTAGTTCCTCTATTTTTTGAGTTTAGTAGCTTTCTTCTTTTTTTAATTTTCTGTTTGTTTTTTTCAGTCAGTAATCTCATTTTGGCAATCACTAGGTGATGATCACTAAATAATTCTCCTCCTGTTTACTCTTGCATCCAATGTACTGTACTAAAAGGGAGCTGCTAACTATTATGTAATATACCGTTGATTTTTCACACCTGTCTTCATTTACTCTTGTATATTTGTGGATATCTTTATGAGGAAAAAAGGTGTTGGCTATTTTCATGTTATTCTTTGGGCAAAAATCTGTTAGTCCTTCTCCATTTGGAGAAGTTGTTGTCTCTCCTTCTTTACATTTCTCTTGATGTTTCCACATTGTTGCCTACTCTAGCATTTAAATCTCCTAAAGCCATTAGTTCATGTTTGTATTTAAGATTCTCTGCAGCTATTTGTAAATCGTTTTCAAAGATAACTTTTTCTTCTTTAGTTGCATCTTCGTTTGGTCCATAAACTATTAATAATGTAATTTCTCGTTCTTTTGGTTTAACATTTACCTCTAATAGCCATGGGCTTAACTAAACTTTTAAGTAGTTTCTCATTAGCTTTTTATGCACTAGGAGGCCTACTCCTGCTCTAGCTCAATCTTTGACATCTACTCCAGAGAAGATTAAAATAATATTTGGTCCTACATTTTTGTATATCTTGTCCTTTTTTTGTTTTGTTTCTGTAACGGCCAAAATATCTATTTTGAATTTTTACCACTTATTGCCCTAACATTCCATGTTACAAAAATCACAGTCCATATTCGTTTCCAAGTTTGTCTTGAAAGATCAAACCGGTTATATTACATTTAATTCTCTGAATCAGTTTGGTTTTGGATAAGCAGGGTATTAGCACACTGTACCCTAGGTAGATGGTGTGGCTGCCACCTTGAGGCCACCCTACCAGGCCTTGTTATTTTCTGTCATTGGTTGACTCCCTTAGCCTTTAGCCATTG
>JAXRKP010002655.1:0-35000 GCA_037039925.1 Doris montereyensis | reverse complement strand
CGCTCGTCCTGGGGTTTAAAAAACATGGCAATAATGAGTCATTTTGAAGAATCAGTAAAGGTTTGTCCAAGTAAAGTGCTTGAGACGCTTTTTTGTATTAAAATTTATTCGTACACAGTAAAAACGTTGATAATTTTTTTACGTTGTTAAAAAATAACTGTCTTCTATACACAAGTGATCTATCTTAGGTTTAATCAATCAATTCATTCATTTCAGTTGCCACCGTTACAAAATTTGTAAACACTTAATTAATTTATTGAAAATGATAACAATCAATATATAATTGACGTGAAATTGAATCATTTAAACACAGTCAGACAATCTTTTGCCCCTGGTATATAATCCTCCTCCCGCTACAAGAAAAACTCACGCAGAGGGTTATTACAAAAATAAATATCTACAAGAAAACCTCACGCAGAGGTTCGTACAAAAATGAATATCTACAAGAAAAACTCACGCAGAGGTTCTTACAAAAATAAATATTTTTAAATGATGTGTCACATATACATTTGACAGTGTTTTTCTTCAGGTGGTATATCTCGTCTGGAGAAAAATCAGTTTGGGCATCTAAACCCAGACACCGGAAGGTAGAATGGGAGCAGAGAACAGAAAGAAAAAAATGTGTCACACACACACATACATCTTACCTTTGTGTTTCCTATGGGTGGCATAGGTCCCAAGGTCTCCTCAGTCTTGATGAATATCAGCGTCACCATCAACATCTTTGTTTTCTCGTTTCCTCTTGTTGGTAATGGCCATGCCTTTCAACCCCGGCCCCTTTTTGGAACCGCCGCCAAAATCTTCGATGTCAACAACGGTCTGTGATGACTCTTCAACCTCCTCCGTGTCAGCCTGCAAGCCGTTGTCCTCATTTTCAGACGGCTGTGCCAAAGAAAAGAAAATGCAATCATTTCATCAAATAGAAGGGGGTCCTTTCTTTAGTGTGCCTAAGTCAAATATGAAAAATCTCTGCAAACAACAGCGCCAGATGAGTGAAAAACGGAAGAGGGTGGCTTTATTATTAGAGATGAAATGTTTGATATAATATGAAGAAAATATCTTAAAAGAAAAAGCATAAAATGGTGTTATTTTTATGTTTGCATGTCTTTTTTTTTGGTCTTTTTCAACTTTGCATTTTTGTATGTGTTTGTTTTGTCATTGAAACAAAAAACTCACCAAAATGATTTTCAGTGCCTCTATAGGTCATCAATCTCAATAAAAATTATCCGAATTGCATCCCTCTTATAGCTATTTCGTTCGTTTCCAAGTGATGTACAACATGGCTTATTAATCAAAGGAATTTTTAATCCCAATTTACACCTTCACGTGACCACATACAGTGCACGGACAACGCAATGAAAAAAAGGTGCAAATTCTATCCACCAAGCAGGTCATCGTCTAGCAATGGCATCCATTTTAAATTAAATGATCTGCTGGAGGAAAAATGAGGACAAGTGTGGGAATACTGACTATAAGTCTATCCTTGATCCCTATGTTATTCATCGTCTGAGGAAGGGTTATATAACTAGCCTAAAGGTTGCGTTCAGGCTGTCTTTCTTAGCAGACTTTACATCACCTAGCTAGTCAACATTTTCACTCACTCGGCTATGGCATTTCGTCGTATCCCAGGACTTAAAGGTCAGCATATCCCATGAAGAAAAATAGCAAACATGCATTGAAGGTTTAGAAATGAAAAAAACAGAGAAACGACTTACTTCATGTGTCCGTTTGGTAGAAGGTCCAAAGAGTTCATTTATCTTTCTGTTTAAACACATCGTTGCGCTCTTGCATTTTCTTTCTCAGCCAATCAGGATGAGGAATTCTGGGTACTGGGTTTGACACCTGGATGAATAACGATGACAAAGACAGGCACTGACTTGAGAGTTACAGTATGGTTAAAGCAATGTTTTTGATTAAAACCTGAATCAATTTTTTGGCCTGCTTTCATAGTTTTTATAAGAGTAGTAATGAGACGCGCTTTTCCTTCATGAAAACATGAAAATGAAATTGTCTATAGGAAAAGAGGGAGATTGCGGCATGTATGCGGGACTGAGAAAGGAGTTTGATCAAAGTCATCAGTCTGAGATGTGTCTGTGGAACATGTGTACATGTGTGGAGACACAAAATCTCTACACAATAGAAAAATGTTTCAAATGATAATCAGAAATTTTCTGTCCTGCCTGTTACGAAGTGTTTACAAAAGTTTTCACATGTCAATGACTTTTCTCAAATAAATTTTTCCCTTTATCCCTCCTCAATGAGCTCAATATAAAAACAATACTCACAGACTGAAGAGCTGCAGGGATGGTAATAATCTTCTGGATACAACCACCTAAACGTTCTACATAGTATTCCCAATCCAAAATCTAAAAGGAAAAAAAAGTAATTCATTAAAACCAAATTAAACATTAGAAAGCCAGAGAAAAAATAAAATGGGACATAAAACACATGGGAACAAATATGTATTAATGATTGCATCATATACATATAGGAAAAGAAAAAAAGTTGTACGACATATAAAATAAAATGAATTGCAACAGACTTTCATACAACCCATCAGATGATGCGACTGAGTGACAGATATTTTGTTCTTCACTAAGCCCACATGCCCACAAAGCATCAACTATAATGAAATACAAATTTTTATGTTTCCATGAAGACCACACATCAATTTCCATCAAGGCTGTTATGGCTCATGGAGCCGGAGCCATAGCTTATCCTTGTTTCTATTGCGTGATGTGAAACAGAAACTGGTGCATCACCTCTAAGATCGGATGTGGACCTAGCGTTGTCAGGATTCAAACCCATGATCTCACGGTCCCAAGTATGACAGCCTAACTACTGGGCTACCGACACCAAATTGAACACTACAAGACATTGCATTTGATAGTGTTGTAAGATTGTAATCATGATGACACTGGCCAGCCCAGGGTCCCCCCCCCCCCCGATGTTGTACTCTTAGGAAAGATATCTATCTCTACTTTTTTCACTTGAATCAGGTGTAAATGAGTAATAAGCTATATGTACAGATAAGCTATATGTACAGATAAGCTATATGTATAGATAAGCTATATGTACAGATAAGCTATATGTACAGATAAGCCATATGTACAGAAGGATGTTATCAAATGATTAGAATGAGTGCCTACTAGGCATAGGTACTGAGTGCTCCCAAGGGAGTTGAGAAGGACTTTGAATGAAATGGCCTGCTGGAGGATAAATGATGTAAAAAGTTGGTAAGCCTGCACTTGTACCGGGATACTCATTGTAAATCTTTATCTCTTTTTTTTCTTCTCTTCTTCTTTTTATTGTTTCTCGCCTTCATTTTTCAACTTCGTATAGAATGACTTTAAAGGAAAACTAGAATAGAAAAGACTCTTACGTCTCGAATGTCTATATTGGAAAGCGTCTGACACTTTGAGCCATTTTTAGGTAATGTCTGGTGACGCTCGCTCTGCCTGAAAGATAGCTAACGGGATGGCCGCTCTGTCACTGGAGAGCCCTCTGGTTTTTGGATATGACAAATCGACAAGCTAAACCGTGTCTTTCACCATCTGGTCTCCAAGAAACTGAAATGTAAAAAAACAGAAACAACAAAATATTACTCAATTTAATTCAAATTAAACTCGTTATATATTGCTAAATAAATAATTAACGGGAACGTACTATGGTCTAAAAGGAAACTGTAATAATTTGTTCGTCGAAAGGACACAGGTTCGAGAGTTAGCATAGCTAGAATCTCTACGTATCTGTATGCGTTGAAAAAGGATTAACTCTAACCCATAACCCCCTAGGCATAACAGTATAAACTTTGTATCATTCAGGATATTTCTCATGCTGTCAATTTTTGCTTTCCTTCCATTGTTTATTGTTAAGATAACCTTTTTAATCCTTAAACAGGAAATCCCGTTGTGTTTGTTGACATAACATGCTCACAATTAGAGAAACAACAGAAAAATTAATCAAACATAATATAATATAATATAATATAATATAATAAAATATAATATAATATAATATAATATAATTCATATTCTCTCTCGTTCACTCACAGGCATCTCACTCTCCTAATGTTAAAGACGTCACAATACAAGGATTCAATAGAGTGGAAAGTTAATTTTTGACGTAAATGGAATCATAAGGGCGAAATGAATTAAAATGTAACGATGTCGAGATATTTTCTTATGTCTCAATTTAGGAGTTGAGGACATGAGACTCACCGAGTAAAAAAAAATTCATTTTGATTTAAGAATACTTATTTGCATTCATGTATATATATATATATATATGAGTCTGCATTGTAAGCATTGAATGCAATGTGAGGATTTATGCATACGCATGCATGTGACAGAATCTTGTAGTTGAATAGTTGACTTGAACATTTTTCTTCACCAACTTACCTTGGCCATCGAACATTTTTCTTCACCAAACTTACCGTGGCCATCGAGCATTTTTCTTCATCAACTTACCTTGGCCATCGAATATTTTCTTCTCCAACTTACCTTGGCCATCGAACATTTTTTTCTTCACCAACTTACCTTGGCCATCAAACATTTTTCTTCACTGACTCAGCCACTTACCTCGGCCATCGAACATTTTCCTTCTCCAACTTACCTTGGCCATCAAGTATTTTCTTCTCCAACTTACCTTGGCCATCGAACATCTTTTCTTCATCAACTTACCTTGGCCATCAAGTATTTTTTCTTCATCAACTTCCTTTGGCCATTGAACATTTTTCTTCATCAACTTCCTTTGGCCATTGAACATTTTTCTTCATCAACTTCCTTTGGCCATTGAACATTTTCTTCATCAACTTCCTTTGGCCATTGAACATTTTTCTTCATCAACTTCCTTGGCCATTGAACATTTTCTTCATCAACTTCCTTTGGCCATCGAACATTTTTCTTCTCCAACTTACCTTGGCCATCAAGCATTTTTCTTCTCCAACTTACCTTGGCCATCAAACATCTTTTCTTCTTGGCCAACTTTCTTCTCCAACTTACCTTGACCATTGAACATTTTTCTTCAAACTTACCTTGGCCATCGAACATTTTTCTTCAAACACCTTGGCCATTTCTTCTCCAACTCGGCCATCGACATTTTTCTTCACCGACTCATTGAAACATTTTTCTTCACCGACTCAGCCACTCACCTCGGCCATCGAACATTTTTCTTCACCGACTCAGCCACTTACCTCGGCCATCCATTTTCTTCACCGACTCAGCCACTCACCTCGGCCATCGAACATTTTTCTTCACCCACTCAGCCACTCACCTCGGCCATCGAACATTTTTCTTCACCGACTCAGCCACTTACCTCGGCCATCAAACATTTTTCTTCACCCACTCAGCCACTCACCTCGGCCAATCTCTAGCAGTGCTGATGGATGTGGACTTCTGGTTCCCATAATCCTCCAGTTTCCGGGACATGCTTCGGTTTTCAGCGATGAGCTCAAACAGCTCTGAATCAGGCATATTTGCCGCCTTGACAGAGAAAAGAAAACATAAAAATAATAAAAATAATTTAATCATAATTTCTCCTCATAACCTTTCTATAGCCAATAATCCTACATCAATGGAACCTGATCATTATATGTACAAAATGAAATTTTAAACAATAAATCGTTCACGATGTTTCAACCCATAGAACTAGAGCCTATCCCAGGTTTCTATAGCACAAAGTAGAACAGGTGATGATACATCTGCATCCGTTGCAGATTTCATTCCCCAGCTGATGCGGTTACCCATTCGCTCCTGTGTCTAGTTGGGAAACGTTTGATAATTGTCTTTCTCAAGGAGTGCAATGTCAGACATAGCATTGCCAGGATTCATTTTAACAAATTATGCATTCTAATTTTAACTAATTAATTATTATCTATTTCTGCAATATTTCTATAATAACGTACATTCTTTATTCCAATGTACATGTGTATTTTATTAAGATTGTTGCGAATGAATATGATGTGCCTTTATGAGGACAATAAAGTTGTAGTGAATTGAATTGAATTGAATTGAATTGAAGCTCATGACATCACATACCTTACTGTACAGGACGTCCAACCAATAGTCGGCCACCTTGGCTACAGCGGCATAGCACTCGTCCAATGTTTTGCCCCTCAGAAAAGCCTCAAACACTGATGACTGGAAGATTTTGATCAGTTGCAGTTCTCCTCTTCGTTTCACTTCAAATCCCTGCAGGAAAAAACACAGAACAAACTTCTGTAAATCCACTGCATTACTACACTAGTCGAGGGATCCACTTTACTACGCCATATTAGTTGGTCAGCTTCTAATCGTGTTTGTCTGACATCAGATCTCTGGCAGTTGTTGAGAGCTTGTAGGACAGACATTGCATCTGTAAAAATGACGATATCTGATATTTTAGCTGGGAATGTATTGTATTGAAAAACAGTGTTGAGGTGGTAGAGTAATGTTTCTATGGCTGCTGCCTCTGCTTCAAAGTTGGTACATTTTTCTCCAAGCCCCAGAGAATTCATCAGAGGTGCCATCTGGGTATTGGATGTAGATACCATACCCTGCATTTGAGGTTGCTTTGAGAGCTGACCCATCTGTCAGTCAGGGTAATCATCAATGGTTTTTTTGTGATGACATCATCAGGGTTAGCGGATCTGATTTCTTTCTTTGATTGTCAATCAGCTCCATCTTGATTTGAGGCTCTTTGAATACAATATTTGGTAGATATCTGTTCACCCGTGGTGTTTCTTTTCTTTGTTCCGGGAGATGGTGTCTTCCTTTTAGCTCCATAGCCTGATGTAGTGGTGATTTCTGCTTTATTCTATATTTTGGTTGCCAGTTATTGACACTTTTTCTGTTCAGACGGGTGTTCATCCTTTTGCTTCTTTCATATACCTCTAATACTGCTTTATCCCTATGCATGTCAAGAGGTTTCATTTGGTATGTATTTTATAGGCAGCTGTGGGGGTTGATCTCATGCCTCCCCTTATAAAGTGCAGAGCATTGTTTTGGACCCTGCCCTCTGTGATCAGGTTGGATTTGCTGCATGAGCTTAGGATAGAGCTGCTAGTGCTATAGTCAAGGATGGGCGAACATATCCCTAGTACAGGTTTCTAAGGGTCTGTTTATCTGATCCTCATGAGGTGCTTGCTAACTTCTTTAAAGGATTGAGTTTTCTTACACCCTCAGCTTTGAGGTTGCATACGTGCATGAACCAAGATAAAGAAATGCAAAGGAATGAAGACATGTGACTCTAATTTTGATGGCAAGGCTAAAAAATGAATTAACTCGATCGTCGTCACAAAGTATACGGCTAATCTTAAAGGTAAGGATGGATACTAGATCAGGAGTTGGGATTAGGGAGGATGGGCTGACGGCTGACACTTCATTCATGCATTTTTAAATCCTTCCGTAACACAAACAGATATTGCTCCGTGCCAGATTAATTATGTTCCCTGCAAGTGATACATTTCAAAGGCATACAACTGTGATAAAAGCACTGAGAGCCCATCGCCGGTCTATCATTACTTCGGTTAGGTTACTCTATACCAAACACCAATGTATCGGTTGTGGGCGTTTCCTCACAATTTCAACAGTATTAGTCTATGAAACAAAAATTGTGAGCAAACGCCCACAACTGACACATCGGTGTTTGAGACTCAATAGAGTTAAAAAAACTAGAGCTGTCCCTATTATTATAGAACAAGAGACCAGATCTTATAAAAATAAATTCTTCTAATTCTTTAAAATGTTTGAATAAAATTAAAATCAATTTCATTCCAGAGCAAAAATTGAGTGAAACCTCTTGGACTTACCTTCAATTCTGCCAAAGAACCGTCAAAGTTGAAAACGGCATATCTCTTCTTCAACTTCTTTCCTTCTTCCTTGGATGCCGGCAAGATCATTGCCAAAAATACGGCCCGTCCACCTCAAAGAAAATGGAATTTTCACACCGTGTCTCATACTCCAGCTTGGATGGATCTTTCAGCTCCTGGTACTGGTCATTGGTGAAATAATCCTGAAAGGATGTGTGATATGTCACGTCATAGCTTGGAGCTCAAGATAAATAAATTTGGCGGCTATTGTAAATATATAAGACTCTCTTTGGTGGCTGAGGTAGACAAATAAGACTCTCCAGGGGTTTTATCATAGATAAACATTCTCTCAAGAGGCTAACATTCTCTCAAGAGGCTATTGTATATACATTCTCTTAGGAGGCTATTGTATATAAATTCTCTTAAGACTCTCCTTGTATATACATTCTCTTAGGAGGCTATTGTACATTCTCTCAGAGGCTATATAAATTCTCTCAAGACTCTTCTCTTAGGAGGATTGTATATAAATAAGACTAGATACATAAAATAAGACTCTCCTAGGAGGATACTGTAGATACATAAGACCCTCCAAAGGGGGCTACAGCTGATAAATAAGACTCTCCATTGAAAGTCTATTCATATAAAGCTTTCACGTTTACCTTTGGCTTCCCATTTATTTTCTACATGATATAAAATGAATTACAATACATGCAGTTACATGAAACACATGTTTTCTGTTTTTTTACACGACCTTACCTTGACCATGACATTGAGCATGGCACCAGGGTAAGAAATGGTAATCTTGGCTTTCTTGGGGTTGGTGGTTTTGATGATATAATTTTCCGGGAAGCTGGCGGGCATCACGCACCAAATGCCATCTGTGTCCAGTTCCAAAGGGCGACTTTGATTCGAGATGGGAATTGGGAAAAGTGATTTGGAACGGGAAATGTTATGAAAGCGCCAATAAAATGTCACATGATTGACAAAAATTTTAAAGACAACATGCACGGACATAAAATAGGCTATGCTTCTAAAGTAGGCATCTATATATATCTATATTTGCGGACTTGACAACATTGCGTTTTCATCCAGTCAGAATAGGCTCTCAAACCACTGAACAGATAATGCTCAAATTTTAACACCATGTTTTAGGCGTGCCGCATGTTTTTAATTTGTAAAATATTTTCTTTCCTTAAACGATCTTTTACACAATTCATTTGCGATTGCCACCGAACCCCCACACCTTTGGCAACCCACAGAGCCCGTTTGGTTTCACTGCCGTTGACCCATCCATGTCCACGGTCCCAAAACCCACCGCTGAACAGATAATGCTCAATGCTCAAAATTTTAACCTAGATCTATCTTACCTCTTTTCTCTTTTTTTTCTCTCCAGCAGGTCAGTCTGTAGATCTCTTAGTAAGCACACATTAAGGGGTGTGCCCGACTATGGAAATTCTCCCTCTTAGATCTAGCTCTACTCCACTTGCTCATTGAGTGGGATGTCAGCTTTTATGTCTACATCATCATAATATTTTAATAACAACCTGGTCACTGAGCTTGTATAATAAATGTTTCAAAACAGTTAAGTAAGCTCAGATATTTATAAAAAATCAAACATGAAAAAGAAATGTTCAAATGTAGTTTCAATTGCACATGTCTGCACAACAAATACACTGGAGGAGTTCTGCTAAATAGTGGACAATTCTCATAATGCTTCACAGAGCAATACGCTACTGAGAAACAGCCGTTTGTTTGTCTGTTTCATGACAACAAATGTAATAAATTGTGAAGCCTGTGAATGTGTTGAATGGAAGAGTATAACACAAAGGAGCCACAGTGGAGTGAAATCAAAAGGGAATAACAACAGCAGGTGACAACTCCACCAAGAAAACAAATGTCACAGAAAAATGTTCTGTCTTTCTTTGTTGTCACTTGATGTCACTTATGACTTTTGACTGGAAGGGACAATATTTTTACCTTTTCTTTACTTTGTAAAGTAAAGTTCCGTCAAAGCCCTTAAGGCCCATAGAACCAGAGCTTATCCCGGTTTCTATAGCGTGAAGCGGAACAGGTGACAATAATCACCTCCTGGCCAGGACACTAGTCTGACGCAGATTTTTACTCCCAAGCTAGTGCTTGTACTCATTTCCACCTGGGTAGAGTGGGGAAATGCGTGTTAAGCGTCTTTCCCAAGGAAAACAACGTCGGATCTGGCTTTGCTAGGATTTAAACTCGGACCTTATGATCCCCAGTCCGGCAGCCTAACCACTCTGCCACCTTTACTTTGTGATTGATCATAATTTACTCCATTCACCGAATGTGGTGATCTCGTGTTTATAATATTTTAGAAAAACAGTGTACTCATTTCGCCTCAAAGCCATTTTCATTTTTTCTCAGTCATGACTTAAGAGGATGATGAAAACAAACGGACAGACAAACAAATGGACACACAAACAAGTGTCTTTGTTTGATTAGGCTTGATCCCGTCCACTTTATGCAGTGATCTCAGGCAAAACAGCAAGATGAAAACATTTGAACGGGGTGGAGGAAAGAAAGAAGTAAAACCTACTAGTAACACATACTGACACACAAACAACTTGACAAACATACTTTTGTTTGTTTAATTGAAAAGTACCCCATCTACCATTGTGGTGATCTCAGGGTGAATTAAGAGGAAACAGCAAGATATAGGAGAAGTAAAAGAGCAAAAGGAAAGAAGGACCTACCAGCAACACCCGCCAACCGCCACGACAAACATACAAGTAAACAAACGAATAAACCAAAACAGTGATCAAAACCATACCCAATCTGCTCAACAATCTCCCTGGCCTTAGTGATGATGTTGGCGCCCAATTCTGCCATTTCCATGCTGTACCAGCGCGCCCTAAGAAGGAAAAGAACACAAACATTTAAATTTAATGTCATTTGTATCTTTGTACAGTTCAAAGCGCTGCAATTCAAATAGTTTAGAAAGTTCTGAAAGATTTTAATAAGTGTTTCGTTGTTTGTTTTGTTCTTTGGGGTTTTTCTTCTTTTTGATAGAAAACTATATTTTTATAAATCTGGCATATTTCTTGTATCAAACGTTTTCCATTTTTTTTAAATATCATCAATTCATACATATTTCTTAAAAGTTATTGAAATGATATTAAAGTGTATGGATTTGCAAACTTTGTTATGGAAGTTTAGGCAAGTACCATTTCTATCTTTTGTAAGTTAATTAGTTTAGATAAAGTTCTGGAGAAAGTTTCTTTTGTTTGTTTTGTTTATGTGACGGAATTTCATAAAGTTTTTTCCAGTTCTCAGGACGTTAAGAGGAAACAGCAAATCTAGATGAAAGATAAAAAATGCAATAACTGGAGAGAATATCATCAACAAATGATATTATTAGATTAAAAATAAAGTTATGGATTTGACGGATAGTCACAGAACAGAGTACTTTTAAAAGTTAATTAGTTAAATAAAGTTTAATTCATAAATTTACCCCATCCACCATTTGATCTCAGGGTAAAATTAAGAGGAAACAGCAAGATGAAAAGAAAAAAGCAATTGTAAAATGCATAAAAATGTTATTCTAGGATGACGGACAGAACATAAATATAAATATATATATATATAGTCACACATCTTACCCTTTCCTCATGACGTAGCCATAGAAAGAATTCAAAATGCATTTGTCGCCAACTGTAAAGAGTCGTAGAGGACTACCAGCCCGTTGGCACGTTTGGTTTCAGCGGCATCTTTTTTCTTTTCAGACTCAGACAGTTTGCTCTTCCATACTTTCACCAAACCTTTGAGGGAAACAAAAGAAGGGGAAGGTCTTGCCTTGTTAACTTGTTAAGATTACGTAAATGCAAGGTGAAAAGGAGCCATAATATAGTGAATATAAAAAACACAAGGAGACGTAAGGAGGAACAGAAAACAGTGATACACAGTTCATCCTCAAAAAAAGAAAGAAAAGGAAAGAGAATGCATAGTTTCATTGAAATATACCCCGTTCACCATTGCTGTGATCTCAGGGAGAATTAAGAGGAAACAGCAAGATGAAAGATAATTGAAAGAAAGAAAGGAAAGAAGTAACACCTACCAGCAGCACCCGTCAATCGCCTGCGAAAAGCAGATAACCATAAGGACAGGAATGAGGGTCTGGTTCTTTTTTATATTTTATCTCGGGTTTTAGTAGAATTTTTAATTTTTGCCCTAACTACCCTGTAAACAGCCAAGGGATCTTTAACGTTCAATGACCATTGTGATCTGCACCTGGGACCTCCTTTTTATCATCCATCTCCGCTAAGGACTAGGCGTCGATCCACCTAACTAGACCAAGGGAGTAAATTTTATTTTTAAAACTCGATAAAAAATTTCAACTATCACAGGGGCTTGAACCAATGACCCCTAGGTTGAGAGGCTAACACCTTGCCTCTGGACTACCAAGTCCCCCCAGGAATGAGGGAATGAGATGTGCTGTACACAAATGCACATAAATAAACACACGAACGAACAAGCCGCATCTCACCCTTAAACTCATAGCGTCGATCTCTGAAAGCTCTGACGGTATCCACGTAGAATGAGTTCTCTCTCTGACAAATGGTGGCTGTTCTCTCCTCCATTCGAGTTGAGTGAACTTTTTGTAGGCTTTGCGACAATACTCTGTGAAATATGTGAATACAAATATGTTTGCGGTACTACACTATAGAACATGTGAACAATACAAATATGTTTGTGGTACTCTATAGAACATGAACAATACAAATATGTTTGTGGTACTACTCTATATGACATGTGAACAATACAAATATGTTTGTGGTACTATGTTATAGAACATGTGAACAATACAAATATGTTTGTGGTACTACGCTATAGAACATGTGAACAATACAAATATGTTTGTGGTACTATGCTATAGAACATGTGAACAATACAAATATGTTTGTGGTACTACGCTATAGAACATGTGAACAATACAAATATGTTTGTGGTACTACGTTATAGAACATGTGAACAATACAAATGTGTTTGCAGTACTACGCTATAGAACATGTGAACAATACAAATATGTTTGTGGTACTACGCTATAGAACATGTGAACAATACAAATATGTTTGCAGTACTACCCTGAACATGTGAACAATACAAATATGTTTGTGGTACTACGTTATAGAACATGTGAACAATACAAATATGTTTGCAGTACTACCCTCATAGATATAGAACATGAACAATACAAATATGTTTGCAACTACGTTGAACATGTGACAATACAAATATCTTGAGGCAATCTGACTGAATATGTGAACAGTACAAAAATGGTTGAGGAAAATGAAACAGGAAAGATAATGGTGAATTTAAAGCATATGTCAGAATATATAAGTAAAAGTTCATATCATGGTCTATCCCTTATGCCTGAGTTTGTTTTTTGACAGCCGTCAACTGCATGACATGCCATGCCAAGGGTTGGCACTCAAAATTCAAGACTCTCAGTCAGAAAAGATTCAAGACTCTCAGTCAGAAAAGATTCAAGACTACACTTTTGGACAGGAAACCGCACATCCAAGTGACATGAAGGATGTAGAGAACAACGCAACTGACAAAACTTTGAAGGGTTTTGATTACTTTTCCTCTTGCCTCATGCTCCATAAATAAATAATTGCCACTACAACCAGATTGTGACATTGCAGCCGTCAAAAGAATGTACTGCTTTGCATTTGTGATTGACATGTGGGAAGATTTGTCTTATCAGCTTAGGATTAATGCCTTTTCTAATGAACAGGCGAAATCCTGCCACCCTTCTATCATGACTTGTTAACCAATGCATGGTATACTCCTTGTAGGATCTAGTGTGTTCATGTGCAGGGTTGATGTATGGCGTCCAAATCACGTGCCCTGGTGGACAATGATGAGCTTCTTCCAGACCATCAACTTCTGTGACATGTTTTCCTGCCAGTTTCCCGATGTGGGTCTTGAGCATAAGCTTCAGGTCAAAGCTTCACCGCCACGTACGTAAACGCCTCATACTTTCTATCTATCTATTTAGTGATTTATCTGTATATCTCCTTGTTAAAGAAATAAAACTAAATGCACAACTTTTTACCTGTAATAAGATGTAACAAAGCAAGTAAAGATAACAATTCATCCAGTAAAAAACTGAGATACTGACATGTATAATTTAAACAACAAAAAAGTTTAAAAGCAGTTACCACTCAGACGTTTCTTCTCCATGGCTGCCTGATCTTCCTTGGACAATTGATGGAACGCCCTTGCCGGCCCATCTGGGTACAGGGACGGAAATTTCTCGTTTTCCAGTTGCTGTTGTATTCGATAGAATTCGTTTCTGTTCGCAGGCACTGGGAATCAACAAACAAACAAATCGATTTATTCTTTTCTGCAGGACAGAGATAGCTTCTAATTTTACCAAATCAAGCAAACAAATGTAAAAAAATATATGTAAAAATGAGATTTAAACATACATCAACTTCTTGCTATAAATATCAAATGCCAGCCGAAGACTGCTTTGTTATTTGTAAACTTTACGATTGTGTGTATGTCAGTGTGTATTTCTACGATTGCTTGTATGAAACACACCTATGAAGAAACCAAGATGTTGTATCCATTGCAGTAGCTGGAGATGAAAATGTTTGTCTTTATCCCTTTTCTTGTCATCCGAGTCAAATCATTTTCACCAAGATAAAACTTCATTTCTAAAACGGCCATATAGGTACGGCAACTTGACATGTACAAAGTCAAGCATTCATTCCCACAAAATTCACAATTCAATAAAAATGCTAATTTTGCTTTACCTCTTTAGAGTGTTGAATATGATATTCTTTATTGCCATAAACATTCTACCACATTGAGAAAGAGTCACTCATATGATCTTAAGTGGGGAAAAACAGCAACTATATGTGATCACTGTAAGCAAGCCATCCATACGAAAGTGAGGTGAAAATAATGCAAATAAAAGTCCTGGTTCGAAACCATGAAAACAAAAAATTGATTTGATTGACAATGATGCATCTCAAATGTTTTCCTAATGCATGTTAAGACCAAGGATCGTTGCCTGACCAGGACAGAGTGTGCTTAGACCACCACTACTGTATCATATTATCATCATATCATTATCCTTATCATCATATTATTATCATTATAAACATATTATTATCATTGCCATTATATTATTATCATTATCATTATTATTATTATCCTTATCATTACCATCATTATTATATTTTATCCTTAACATTATATTATTATCATTATCATTATATTATATTATTATCATTATTATTATTATCATTATCATTATATTATTATCCTTATCATTATATTATTATCATTATCATTATATTATTATTATTATTATTATCATTATATTATATTATTATCATTATCATTTTTATTATATTATTATCATCATTATTATTATCATTATTATATTATTTATATTATTATCATTATATTATTATCATTATCATTATCATTATATTATTATTTATCATTATTATTATTATTATCATTTTATTATCATCATATTATTATCATTATTATTATTATCATTATATTATATTATTATCATTATCATTATTATTATTATTATCATTATTATCATTATATTATTATAATTATATTATTATCATTATCCTTATTATTATCATTATACTATTATTATTATTATATTATTATCCTAATCATTACATCATTATCATTATATTATTATCATTATCATTATACTATCATTATCATTATATCATTATCATTACCATTATATTATTATCGTTATCATTATATTAATATTATTATCGAGAGAGTTATAATCCGACTAAAGTAAGCAGCATGTACGATTCTGTAACCTGGAAAGACACCACAAAGCACAAAGTCTTACTGAATTCTCCTCTCCACATCCAGGGCATTTTCCTCTGGCATCGCGAGCCTGGTCGGTTGAAATCACAGGACGCACATGTTTCTTCATCTACAATAGCCGGTGGCTGGGGAAAGGCGTGTTCATAGAAATTTTATGTCTTCTCTTCGCAACAAGAAATATCATTCATGAAATAAATTTTTAAAAAACTAACAGAATTTTAAACACGCTGGATAAGATAAAAAATAGAAAGGAGTAAAAGTAATCTATGACGTCGGTGGCCGAGTGGTTAGGCTGCCAGACTGTGCTATAGAAAACCGGGATACGAGCTCCGGTTAGGCCTGAAGGGCCTTGATGGAGCTTTACTAGAAAACTATGATGACAATACTAGAAATGGCAATAACATAATACTAGAAATGGCCTTGATGGAGCTAACACTTACTATGAATAACAATACTAGAAATGGCAATAACATAATACTAATGCTAGAAATGGCAATAACAGAATACTAGAAATGGCAATAACACAATACTAGAAATGGCAATAACATAATACTAGAAATGGCAATAATAATACTAGAAATGGCAATAATATAATACTAGAAATGGCAATAATAATAATGGCTAGAAATACTGGCAATAATATAATACTAGAAATGGCAATAATATAATACTAGAAATGGCAATAATATAATACTAGAAATGGCAATAATATAATACTAGAAATGGCTAACATAATGAAATGGCAATAAATATAATACTAGAAATGGCAATAATATAATACGCTAATAATGGCAATAACATAACGCTAATAATGGCAATAACATAATACTAGAAATGGCAATAACATAATGCTAGAAATAATAATATAATACTTGAAATGGCAATAATATAATACAGAAATGGCATAATATAATACTAGAAATGGCAATAACATATACTAGAAATGGCTAATATAATACTAGAAATGGCAATAATATAATACTAGAAATGGCAATAATATAATACTAGAAATGGCAATAATATAATGCTAATAATGGGTAAAATAATAAACTGCAACTTTTTTTTTAAACTGACTCCTAAGATGGAAAGTTCCTGTAGAATGTGTAAAAAGATATCTGAATAAACTGTGTCAAAATTACAAAAACTTCTTTAAACATCAGTAGTGCTTCATGCACATGAATAAGATTACCTGAAGCCTGTTGGTGAGGATGATGTTGGGGTACATGGCTCCCTACGTCCAAGTGATAAATGATTGGATTTTCAAGGCGGTTTGGGGTGTCTCTGAGCAGAAGCAGTTTGTCTCTGACTTCATCACACACCTGAAATTTTCAAAACAAAGACTTTAAAAAATCCACTTTGAGAGAGAGAGAGAGAGAGAGAGAGAGAGAGAGAGAGAGAGAGAGAGAGTGAGAGGAGAGAGAGAGAGAGGGAGGGAGGGAGGGAGGGAGGGATAGAGGGAGAGAGGGGAGAGAGAGAGGGGAGGGAGAGAGAGGAGGGAGGGAGGGAGAGGGAGGGAGAGAGAGAGAGAGAGAGAGAGAGAGAGTGTGTGTGTGTGTGTGTGTGTGTGTGTGCGTGTGTGGAACAATTGTAATGTTTTAGTGCATTTTTCTTGTCACAGTGATGTTATGGTGTAAATTTATTGTTGTTTTCTTTGCAAGCGTTTGAGACTTCGTGTTGGCAGGGACTGACTGAAGCATTCAAATGAAGATTGGTCACCAAACACCATATGCATCATTTAGCGATCAGCTACCCGGGAATCCAGCTGAGTGTGGTTGACCCCTGACAAGTGGGGGACCATGGCTGATTAATGACTTTTGCAGGCTATAGCTAAGAGGGACAATATGCTACAGGATTTGAGCACTGTGGTATGGGAACCATTAACCATTTGGAAATTACTAATGCAGTTTTTTCTTTAAGAAACATTACAAACCTCTTGGAAGTTTAAAACTGTTGACAATGGGATCTTCTCCTCCACCTCTATGGCATGTCTCATGGTACGCTCAACAGCATCGTGAAGCGTTTGAAACGCTGCTGGAACCTAAAAGTAACAACAAACAGCAAATAAGAGATTATCATTAAATACAAAAGGAGCTGCAGCAGAGTGTGAAGTCGAAATGATAAATAATTCCACGAAAAAACTACTGAAAAAAAACCAAAAAAAGATTTAGAGTTGAAGCCTTTGTCAGACAAAACAATTAAAAGACTACTTGTGTTAGGGAGTAACAAGATAAACGATAAAGATGGGACTATATGCCGTATCCCCGCAAAAACGCATGCTCACAGACCCTACATCATTTATCCCCCAGCAGGCCATTTCATTCAAAATCCTTCTCAACTCCCGGGGGAGCATTCAGTACATAGATTTTTTGTACTAACACTCTGACAAAATATTTCTCTACTTATAGCTGGGTACTCCTTCACAGCTGAGTCAAATGAGAAAGTAGAGTGAAGTACCTTTCCTAAGAGTATAACAATGTGGAAAAAATCCACCTGTGACAATGTGGGACATGAACCAGTGCCGTGATTACCAGCTCACAACATTACGGTTCAACTAGAACGTCTCCATAATGACAGAGTATAGACATTTGGTCTCTGGTCTTTCTTGTAACATCACAGCATTACGGTTCAATTAGAATGTCTTCATAATGACAGAGTATAGACATTTGGTCTCTGGTCTTTCTTGTAACATCACAACATTACGGTTCAGCTAGAATGTCTCCCATAATGACAGAGTATAGACATTTGGTCTCTGGTCTTTCTTGTAACATCACAACATTACGGTTCAACTAGAACGCTTCCATAATGACAGAGTATAGACATTTGGTCTCTGGTCTTTCTTGTAACATCACAGCATTATGACAACTAGGTTATGTAAATGTGCAATCCGTATTCATTAGTTGTCTGACAAAGGCAAGGGTTAAACCCAGTATCATGCATATGTTCATTCTGTTTTCTTTTAATGAATAAAGCAAATCCTTAATCTGAAAATCAAACTGAAAAGATGTATCCACCCTTAACACACTAACTCAACTGCCATTCTAAACCTGCAAAGATAGATCTGCCTGAACATATGCCACACCTACCATTTCTAAACTTGACGATCTGCCCTGAACACGAACACACTCCATTCTAAACTTGTATAGATATTTGATCTCTGCCTTGTAACATCACAGCATTACAGTTCAACTAGGAATGTCTCCATAATGACAGAGATAAATCTGCCTGGTGTCACTTGTAACACACCTACCATTCAATTAGAATGTCTCCATAATACAGAGTATAGACATTTGGTCTCTGGTCTTTTTCTTAGTAACATCACAGCATTACGGTTCTAAACCTGATAATGCATAAATCATTTGCCCTGAACACGCCAACACACCTACCATTCAACTAAATGTCCTAATGACAGAGTAGATCTGGTGTCCTGAACACGCCATTACACACCTACCATTCTAAACTTGTAAGAGTATAAAATATTTGGTCTCTGGTCTTTCTTGAACACACAGCATTGTGATAAGGTTATGTAAATGTGCAATCCTATTCATTCTAAAAGGCTTGGTAAACCCAGATATGTTCATCTGTCTTCTGATGGAGCTGGCACTTTTTGTCATTTATTAATTCATCTGAACAAACATTTTAAAAGACTAAACCTGTAAAGATAAATCTGCCCTGAACATAATAAAATGCGCCAAAGACACCTACCGATTCTCAAATTTACCTTAAATAACCAAAAAAGAAACAAGTAGATCTGTCCTGTAACATACACCATGTATACATTTACACAAACACATAAATCTAAACCCTCCTCATCCCAGAAAAAATGAATAAAGCAAATCTGCTGTGAAAATCAAACAGAAAAGATGAACACCCAACACACCTACCATTCTAAACCTGCAAGATAGATCTGCCCTGAACACGCCAACACACCTACCATTCTAACCTGCAAGATAGATCTGCCCTGAACACGCCAACACACCTACCATTCTAAACCTGTAAGATAGATCTGTCCTGAACACGCCAACACACCTACCATTCTAAACTTGCAAGGTAGATCTGCCCTGAACACGCCAACACCTACCATTCTAAACCTGCAAGGTAGATCTGCCTGAACACGCCCGACTCCAGGGCTTCCACGTGACCGCCAACGTAGGTCTCAGAGTCCAGCACGTGGCCGTCGTCAGTCATCTTATTCAGCACAGATTCCTGCTTGTTGGGGTAGATGATGTTGGCATGGTAAGCCTGGACCATGAGAGTGTTTCACAGAGGGTTCCTGAGCCTTTACGCAGTACCTGTAACAACAAAAAACATAGAGCCATTATTAGCACATATTTCATACAGTTTATAAGCTGAAGATTACAATGAAAGGTATCATTCACATTTTTTGTCATGTTTTTGAAAACACCCATTTAGCCGTCAAAAAAAACAAAAAAACCCTCACTATTTAAACTACAAGTACATGATTAATTTGCGCTTTAAAAAAAAGAGAAAGAAATTTAAACCACAATACATTATGTTATACTACAGAAAAACAAAACTCACATTCTATATGAAGTGATGTTGCATAAGAGGAGAATATTTTACATTCCTATTTAAATGATATAGCATTTAAAAAACTTTTCCTTTCAACTAAATCAAGCAATGTTGCAGCAAAAAAAAAAAAAAAAAAGGAATAGACCAAACTGAATCAACATTCCCAGGAACAAATTCTATAAATAGAACTATGGGATGTATGCAGACACATCTGGATTTCCCTCACCTGCGTCAGGTTCCAACGGGATGATGGTACACAGAGCAAAGATAAACGGATGTACATACTTCATGTACAGGTAGTAGGTAGCAACCGCATCGGACACGGAGTAATTTGCCAGCACCCTGGAGGAGACAGCAAAGATTTGACAAATTAACACTGACAAGATCATTCTCTGCTTATAGCTGAGTACTCATTTACACCCTGAGTCAATTCAGGAAAGCAGAATGAAGAACCTGTCCTAAGGAAAACAAACCCTGGTCAAACCAATTTTTGTACTAGTGTTGCCCTGATTACAAACTCACAACACTACCAATAGTACAATGTGTTTATGTTATTATGTTGAATGGATAATATTTTTAAAATGCAACTGTAGCTTTATGTCACGATTTAGAAATAAAACTTTTCAATTACAATTAACTCTGACACAAAACTTTTCTTAATAATTTTCACATGTTCATTAGGCTGATAAGTCAAAGTTACAAAAATTACAAAAACAAAGGGTCAAGATAGTAAACATATGAAACAGCGTTCAAATATTTTTTTTTACTCTCTCTTTGAGTAGGGAATTTCTCTCTCTCTTTAAATAAGGAATTTCTCTCTCTCTCTGAGTAGGGAATTTCTCTCTTGAGTAAGGAATTTCTCTCTCTCTCTTGAGTGAGAATTTTCTCTCTTTGAGTAAGTGAATATTTCTCTCTCTTTTGAGTAGGGAATTTCTCTCTCTCTCTCTGGTAAGGAATCCCTCTCCCTCCCTCCCTCCCTCCCTCCCCTCCCTCCCTCCCTCCCTCCCTCCCTCCCTCCCTCCCTCCTCCCTCCTCTCCTCTCTCTCTCTCTCTCTCTCTCTCTCTCTCTCTCTCTCTCTCTCTCTCTCTCTCTCTCTCTCTCTCTCTCTCTCTCTCTCTCTCTCTCTCTCTGTCTCTTTCTGTCTGAGTAGGGAATTTACTTTATTTTTTTACCACAGATTTCATCGCAGTAAAAACAAACAAAACCAAACCCTTGAGCTCTACAAGCTGAGTTGTGAGAAAACACACAAAAAAACAAAGCAAAAACAAAAATTTATATAAAGTCCAGAGATCTAACAAATACAAAATAATTCGTGGGGAAGAATAATATTAGAAAAATCTATAAATAGACAAAATCGAATATTTTCTTCCATCGTCTAAATCAAGCGACATACCTGTGTTCCTCACTGGCCATTCGACACATCTCCTCTGGGTCAAGCTCCACTGGGTCATAACGAAGTTTGGCCTGAATGAAAACGTAACTTATATATACAACAATCACAGGGTGAATTAAGAGGAAACGCAAGAAGAAGACGGTTACTAAAAAAAGAATGAAGAGAAAGAGGTTTGATTTAAATTTATCAGATAAATTATCTGATAGTATTATGTAACATAGTGAACCTATAGGGAAAAGCAAGATGAAATATAACAGGGGCAAAGGAAAGAAGTAGGACCTACCAGAAACACATGAAAGAGTGAAAAGGAAAGAAGTAAGATTTACCGGTAGCACCTATCAACTGCCCACACTCAATGGAAAGAATTCAAAATCAAAATTAATATTATAAACAACATTCTTATAACCAGATAACAAAACAAAATCAAAACAAAATTTTAAGCTGGAAATAAAGTGTACTTTAAGGTCATTTGATAAGTAATTTGGCTGCCCATTGGAAAGAAAAAGTAAATCGTCTCGCTTCACCATCAAAGATAAATATTGATGCATACATGTAAAATACGTTTGAAAATTGTTGTTTTGAAAATGACTGGGTAATGCAACAAATGTTAAAACATTTGAAGCCACTAACCTAATAATAAGAAAAGCAGTGTCAAAATTACACCCAAATAAAAATGTGATTGATGGATTCATTCCTTGAAATTTACCACGTCCGTTATAATATGCGTGATCTAAGGGTGAGCTATAAGGAAACAGCAAGATGAGAGTTGAGAGAAAAAGTGAAAGGAAAGAAGCAGGATTTAAATCTACACACACTTTTTCAAAGAGGCCTGGGGTGTGTCTCTGACTTGTTTTTAGATTTATTTTTACCTACAAGCACTGCAAGCCGAGAGTTTTCATCATGGCTTCGTTTACTTGTTTGTTTCATTGAAATTTTCCCTGTTCGCCATATACGGTGATGTTACAGTAAATTCAGAGGAAACAGCAAGATGAAAGAAAGACGAAGCGAAAGAGTGAAAGAAAAAGAGAACCTTTACACAGATAGATAGATAGACATAGATAGATAGATACATTATAGATAGATAGATAGACATAGATAGATAGATAGACATAAGTTAGATAGATAGATAGATAGACATAGATAGATAGACATAGACAGATAGACATAGATAAATGGACATAGAGATAGACATAGATAGATACAGACATAGATAGATAGATAGACAGATAGATAGACATAGACAGATAGACATAGATAGATAGATAGATCATAGATAGATAAATAGACATAGATAGATAGATAGACATAGATAGATAGACATAGATAGATAGATAGAATAAATAGATAGATAGACATAGATAGATAGATAGGATAGATAGATAGATGCATAATAGATAGATAGACATAGATAGATAGATAGACATATATAGATAGATAGATAGATAGATAGTCATTAGCATATAGACAGATAGATAGACATAGATAGATAGATAGATAGATAGATAGATAGACAGACATAGATAGATAGATAGACATAGATAGATAGACATCGTATAGATAGATATAGATAGATAGATAGACATAAATAGATAGACAGATAGATAGATAGACAAGATAGATAGACATAGATGGATAGACATAGATAGACAGATAGACAGATTTGCATAGATAGATAGATAGACATAGATAGACAGATATATAGACATAGATAGATAGATAGACATAGATAGATAGATAGATAGATATTTAGCAAATAGATAGATAGATAGATAGATAGATAGATAGACATAGATAGATAGATACATAAATAGATAGATAGATAGAGATACATAGACATAGATAGATAGATAGATAGATAGATAGATATATAGATAGATAGATAGACATAGATAGATATATACATAGATAGACATAGATAGATAGACAGACATAGATAGACATAGATACATAGATAGATAGATAGATAGATAGATAGATAGATAGATAGATACATAGATAGACATAGATTAGAAAAATAGACATAGATAGACATAGATAGATAGACATAAATAATAGATAGAAATATATATAGATAGATAGACATAGATAGACATAAATAGATAGATAGATTTAGACATAGATAGATAGACATAGATAGACATAGATAGATAGATAGACATATATAGACATAGATAGACATAGATAGATAGATTTAGATTGACATAGATAGATAGACATAGATAGATATATATAGATAGACAGATAGATAGACATAGACAGATAGACATAGATAGATAAACATAGATAGATACATAGATAAACATAGATAGATAGACATTGATAGATAGACATAGATAGACATAGATAGATAGACATGATAGACATAGATAGATAGACATAGATAGACATAGATAGATAGACATAGATAGATAGATAGACATAGATAGATGTTATAGATAGTTCAAAATCAAACCTAAAGCAATCCATGTGCGTGGCAGGCCGTGGATTTGTATTCCCTAGAGTCGCCGCTTGGAACTAATTCTGAACATGTCCATATCATGGACAGCAGCTCTGGTTTCTATGAAGGGCCTGAAGAACAAACAAAATACAATTTTTATACACACTTGTGATTACTCTTTTTTTCCACTGCCGATACGCAAAACAATTGGTGCGTATACAACATTAATAAAATTCAAAGTTTCATCCAAAGTGAGCGGTGACAATAGCCTAGTCGGGTGGCCGTCGAATTTAGGATTGTGAGGTTGCGGCACTCTATGTTCAATGTCGCGTTCCTTGCAAAAAACACAAAAACGTGTATTTCCCACACACAAAAAAAACCCAACTTAAGTACAAAAAAGGTGGCATCGGTGGCCGAGGGGTTAGACTGCCAGACTGGGGACCATGAGGTCCCGAGTTCGAATCCTAGCAAAGCCAGGTCCGACGTTGTGTTCCTTGGGAAAGACGCTTAACTCTACCCAGGTGTAATTGGGTACAAGCACTAGCTTGGGAGTAAATACCTGGGAGTAAAAACCTGCGTCAGACTAGCGTCCTGGCCAGGAGGTGATTATTGTCATCTGTTCCGCTTCACGCTATAGAAAACCGGATACGCTCCGGCCTGCTCTATGGACCCGAAGTGGGCCTCAAGGAACGCAGGGTATCGGTATCAGCTGAGGAGTATAACCTGTCACGTGTTCCACTTCCTGCTATGGAATCTGAGATCCACTCAGACTCTAAAGGCTGTAAATGACATTCAAGGAATTGGAAACGCAGTGTCATTTCAATAGTGTGCCTACGTCCAGTCTCATGAAAGTCACCTTCAGGCAAATTTAAATTCAAGCATGTCACCTTCAGGCAAATTTTCAATTCAAGCATTGACAGTCTAGTGTGTCACCTTCAGGCAAATTTACAATTCAAGCATTTTTCAGGCAAATTTAAAATTCAAGCATGTCACCTTCAGGCAAATTTCCATGAAATCAATTTTTTTTGTCTTTTTACGTTTTATTTCAGGCAAATCAAAATTCAAGCATGTCACCTTCAGGGCTGAAGAGGAAATGTGAAATTGAAATAAAAGGCCTCATGGGTAAGGGAGGGAAAAGACAGACAAGGAGAAAAATTCACCAGGAAAAAACCAACCTCAGTCACAGCGAACAAAGAAACAAATACTGTTTTAATGGTCAGTGATTCAGGCAAATTTCAATGGTTCATTCAATGGTGGTGTGTGATTGGCCACTTTTCAATAATTGGCCAACTGTTTCAATGTATTGGCTACTGTTTTTCTCCATGAAAACCAAATTGGCACTGTTTCAATGGTTGTGTGATTGGCCACTGATTCAATGGTGGTGTGTGACGCCTTATTTTGTGTGTGATTGGCCACTGATTCAAAACATTCAAAATTGGCACAGATTCAATGGTGCTTGGCCACTTTTAATAGTGATTATGATAAGAAGAAGTAATGGTGGTGTGTGGATTGGCACACTGTTTCAGTATTGGCCACTGTTTCAATAACTAATGAATTGGCCAGGAATGGTATGTGAAATGGCCACTGATCCAATGGTGGTGTGTGATTGGCCACTGACTCAATGGGTGGTGTGATTGGCCAGGGGTGGAAATTGACAGGACAATGGTGGTGTGTGATTGGCCACTGATTCAATGGTGAAAAAACCAACTGTTCAGTCACAGCGAGACAAAGAAACAATGGTGGTGTGTGATTGGCCACTGTTTCAATGGTGGTGAGTGATTGGCCACTGTTTCAATGGTGGTGTGTGATTGGCCACTGCTTCAATGGTGGTGAGTGATTGGCCACTGTTTCAATGGTGGTGCGTGATTGGCCACCGTTTCAATGGTGGTGTGTGATTGGCTACTGTTTCAATGGTGGTGTGTGATTGGCCACTGTTTCAATGGGTGGTGTGTGATTGGCTACTGTTTCAATGGTGGTGTGTGATTGGCTACTGTTTCAATGGTGGTGTGTGATTGGCTACTGTTTCAATGGTGGTGTGTGATTGGCTACTGTTTCAATGGCCATTGTTTCAATGGTGGTGTGTGATTGGCTACTGCTTCAATGGTGGTGTGTGATTGGCTACTGTTTCAATGGTGGTGTGATTGGCCACTGCTTCAATGGTGGTGTGTGATTGGCTATTTCTTGCCGCCATTGGTCTCACTCTCCACCATTGAGCAGTCTGTTTATTTGTCTCCTGTAACTGAGGATGGGCGGTTTCGACTGAAAATGTTCTTTTCCTGCCCTGTCTTTTTTTCTCTCTACCTATGTCTTTCATTTCAATTTCACATTCCTCTCTTCATTTTTAATAATATAATGCTAATCAGACCAGTCAAAGAAGTCTCCGTTGTAGGTCACAAAAATGTGAGGTCTGGACTGCACATGTAAGCTCAAAGAACTCTGTAGAAGAGCTTGAAATTGACAGAATAAAAATATTATAAATTTGAACAATGTAAAGGACAGCATAGCTGCCAACCATTTCAAGTTGGAAAAACTGATTCTCACCGACCAAAATAATTTCAACTTAAAACAACACACACAGCAAAAGCACAAAAAAATGTACTTAATACATCTTTTACATACTGATTGGCAGCTATGAGACAGTAATTAAATACACAAACATAGTGCCACATACACATACACAAACAAAAAGTTAGCCACAAGTATCCAAACTTTTTCAATATATTAAAAAAAACAAAACAAAATCATTTGGTGTTTTTCATTTGGAGAAATTTTTTTTTTTTCAAACGAAGAATTCAGTGGTGCAGCTTAACTCCTCATAATATCAAGCATCATTATTTAGAATAAGCAAAAATCGTATATATATAAGTTTATGCACAATTATCACCTAAAGAGAAGAATAAGATATAAGATAACTTTCCTATCTCCATAAATAAATCGCATTGTGCGTGGTAAACATACATTTCAAGCTAGAGAAAGAAAGGTCATAGTGTATAAATCTCCTAACGTATACATACATTTATCAACACATGGCATTCATTTGAAAAGGACGAAACTTTTACATGAAATAATATCAAACCCCAATAGAAGCGTAGTTAGCTCGGTTGGTAGCATGCTTTCAATTCATGGCAAGGCAATGGGGTGCAGACACAGAGGTCACGGGTTCAATTACCATGGTGGCCAAAATTTTATCTGTCTATTCCTTGTATTTGTCTCGTCTTTGTTCCTATGGGGCTTTAATGTTATCTAATGTCATTTCCTTCATTTTCGACATGACCCTTGTCTCACTGTTTGTCTTCACTTCTATCAATGCTTACCAATGTTTTTTACAAACACATACAATTCACTAGTTCATTTTTCAAGCAAAATTAAAAGAGGTGATAAGCGTTTGCAATCAAATATTTCAAAACTTTTAACAAGTGAAGAGATTATGTCCAAAGTAAGACATACGCTAGTTTCACACATTTTTTTTATTTCCTATCAAATCATAGCTAAGTAAAAACCTATCTATTTGTGAAATCTATTATTTCAACAGCTTAAATGGTTAAGTGGTTAAAAAAGCATTGCACCAGATCCAGAGGTACTAGGTTTGAGCCCCACTTCAGGCATTTCATTTCTTTCCATATAAACAAGAAAATTTACTTTATTTTCTCACTTAGACAACATGGTGACTTTTACTATTTGCATTAGTGGAAGCAATGATAATCCTGATATCTAAAGAAATTAGAATGCCACATTTCAGTGCTCATGGGACTTCCCTAATTTTTTATTTTTATTTTATTTTCTCATGCCGGACAGCTAAGAGTTTCCAATTTTATTAATAACTGAGCCATTGATAATTTTCAGTACAAAAATATCTCAAAAGAAGCTCACGCTTTTTGCCTCCCTTTTGGAAATAAAATTTTCAAATCAGGAAACATCGGGAACGGTTGTGAGTTACCTCGTTCGGTTCATTGTAGACAACAAAAGGTCCCTCAAACTCTGGGCAAGGGAGTGTATTCAAAGTCATCGACATCCTGGGACACAATTTCTCTGTTGCATATCAAGTAGCCCTGAAATCATGGAAAACATGGAAAACAAACCGTTACTCAAAGAAAGTTACTCAAGAAGAAGCAATTTTCAAATACTGGTAATACAAAAATTCTCATTTCCATCACTGAAAGTTCTCACAAATTTTTGTTCACAATTCAGACTTTGCTCTCAAAACGTTTATCAGAATTATCAATTGAAGTTGCAATGAAAGAAAACATATGTTTATAATTAATAAGAATATAAATGATAATAACTTCATTCGCGTAGTGTATTTTGTCGAAACCGGCGCTTTACAGTTATCAGTTCCACTCTCACTCTCACATGTCCACTAGTCAAAATTCTATGAGCGTTCTGACCTTGATATATATCGGGGGTGGGCGCTGTGCAAGAACTATTTATTATTATCCATTATTATTATTCATTAAAATTGTAAACATTGATTTTAGGACATATAATGCTCTCATTGTCAACGTATAATAGCATCTGAGAAAGAATTTTGATATATAATGTAAAGATATAAATTGCCTCAAAAGCTGTTACGGCTCATAGAGCTGATTTTGATTTCCATAGCAGAATGCCGAACAGGTGATAGTGTATTGTCTCCTAGACACAATCCTAGTCGGTCACAGAATTTTACTTCCCAATTAAGATCACTGCATATGGTGGATGTGGTAAATGTCAATGAAACCCAACTGATACTGGTACCTGTTTGCATCTAGGTCAAGTCAGAAAATGTGTTGACGTCGAGTGTCCTTCCCCAAGGAACACGGCAAATCAGCATTGCCCGGATCTCAACCATGAACCTCACAATCTTCAGAAAGTATGCCAGCCTAAGGGGGACACGGTCGCACCAAGAAAACACGTTTGCCTGTCAACACAGGTCATGGGATCAAGCCCCATAGGTGGTTGAAAAATGTTCTTAGATTTTTTGGGGAGTAAAAACTACCACCCCGGATCCAGGGTAGGTGGATTGGCACCTAGCCCCATCAGAGGCGGACGATAGAAAGAAGGTTCCATATGCAATCCCAATACTCTGTACACGTTAAGGATCCCGTAGCTGTTTACAGGCATTCCCGGCATAAAAATGTTTAAATCCTTCCAAAACCTCTGATATCACGTTAGCTGTGGAAGTGGGTGACATCAAATCCAATCAAAGCTAAGCCCTTTCTACCACCACAACTTTAGTAGTAGTTCAAACATTGGAATTAATTCTTATTTTCCCATTGAAAAACTCCTATATTAAATTTGTCACAACTTTATAGTAGTTCAAGCATTGGAATTAATTCTTATTTTCACATTGGAATTAATTTTATTTTTGGAATTAATTCTTATTTTCCCATTGAAAAACTCTATATTAAATTTGTCACAACTTTGTCAAACATTGGAATTAATTCTTATTTTCCCATTTCCTAGTCACAACTTTAGTAGTTCAAAACATTGAAATGAATTCTTATTTTCCCATTGAAAAAACTCTATATTAAATTTGTCACAACTTTAGTAGTAGTTCAAGCATTGGAATTAATTCTTATTTTCCCATTGCAAAACTCCTGTATGAAATTTGTCACAACTTTAGTAGTAGTTCAATTCAAGCATTGGAATTAATTCTATTTTCCCATTGCAAAAACTCACAAATTTGTCACAACTTTAGTAGTAGTACAAACATTTAAATCAATTCTTATTTTCCCCAGAAAACTCCTATATTAAAATTTGTTTTGTGAGGACTCCAGACGTGATCACACAGTACTCCTAGCCATCAATCATGTATGAGATCAATGACCTGGTCTGTCTGGGCGTCTGGAAACTTGAGTGGCAGTTTTGTGGTTTCTATGTCAAAAGCTAGTACAACGGGTTCCTGTAGAGAGACCAATCAAATTTGAAATCAGAAAGGTGAGGTTGTTGAGTAAGACGTCAAATGGAAAAATAGAGTAAGATGTCAAAATGGAAAAACAGAGTAAGACGTCAAAATGGAAAAACAGAGTAAGATGTCAAAATGGAAAAACAGAGTAAGATGTCAAAATGGAAAAACAGAGTTGTCAAAATGGAAAAACAGAGTAAGATGTCAAAATGGAAAAACAGAGTAAGATGTCAAAATGGAAAAACAGAGTAAGATGTCAAAATGGAAAAACAGAGTAAGATGTCAAAATGGAAAAACAGAGTAAGATGTCAAAATGGAAAAACAGAGTAAAATGTCAAAATGGAAAAACAGAGTAAGATGTCAAAATGGAAAAACAGAGTAAGATGTCAAAATGGAAAAACAAAGTAAGATGTCAAAATGGAAAAACAAAGTAAGATGTCAAAATGGAAAAACAGAGTAAGATGTCAAAATGGAAAAATAGAGTAAGATGTCAAAATGGAAAAACAGAGTAAGATGTCAAAATGGAAAAACAAAGTAAGATGTCAAAATGGAAAAACAAAGTAAGATGTCAAAATGGAAAAACAAAGTAAGATGTCAAAATGGAAAAACAAAGTAAGATGTCAAAATGGAAAAACAGAGTAAGATGTCAAAATGGAAAAACAAAGTAAGATGTCAAAATGGAAAAACAGAGTAAGATGTCAAAATGGAAAAACAGAGTCTTTTTGGGTAGGCAATCGAATGAAAAGGCAAAGCGAATGTGCAACATTTGGGTGCAACCTTATAGCCGACTGCAAAATACCAAAGGAGATAGATACACTATCGCAGAAAACATCAAAACCCTTACTTACACTAAATTTCATTATAATTTATATCAATGTCATCTTTAATCTATATAATTCTAAAATTGACAAACTTTAAACACCAAACGTCTTTTCTGCCGTGGCAATTAGGACCACCATAATTAGCAGGATGGTTTCAAAAAGGGATCGCCGAAGATCTGATTTTTTTCAATTCCCTTTATCTTTTTTTTTTTTTGGGGGGGTGAAAATTTTTATTTTCATGCCAGACTTGCATCTACTGAATACCAACGGCTTGTGTTCAATGCGCCGCGACCTCTTACCGGCCAGGCCACCAAATCTTCACGATGACGTACTTCCACTTCATGGCTGCCTTTCCCTTTCACCGAGTACCAGTGACCGACATTTTCTTTTCAAATCGATGGAAACCGAACGTGGTAGGGTACATCGTATTCTCTGATGGGGACCGAAAACATAACGATTTATACTTCTCCTTGACATATATATATGCAAAAAAGTGTACTACAATGTTTGAATTTTTTGATGCAAAGAAGAAAAAGATAATGCTTTTTCCCTTTAAAACACCATGCTGACACGTAACAAATTATGATAAAAACAATATCTTCAATTTTAACACCATAAAAAATAAAACATATTTTAACTGAAATAAACAAACAGAAAATTAAACTCTTTTTTTAAAAGACATTCCAATTTATAAAATCAAAGGAGAATTATAACAAATCTTCAGTCCAAATTCAGCGAGAAAATAGTCACAAAACTTTCTTTTTTCAAAACAAAATGTGCAAATCCAAGATAGTTCCCTAAAAAAAGAAAAGAACAAAAAGAAGAGAAAGAGTTAATCCAGCCTGGTCCTGAGAAGTAAATTGAGTCTAAAGAAACTGAGAAAGAGGCGAGGGTGCCTTGGTTGTGCTCTGGTTGTCAGATAGGTGCTGCCCATTGCCATAGAATAAATATCGGCATATAGACATCAACGCCCGAAAGAGCAGGCCATTCTGTGCCACCCTGGCAAAATTGAATTCTACCTAAAAAAAAAGGCCTATTTGTGGAAATGCCCTAGAACTCTTGTACCTCAGACTTATTGACAAGTTCATGAATCTGAATATGTAGAAAGGCAAAGGTCAAAGGGGAAGGAAGTGTGTCTGGGCATCCATACTTTCCCTCAGAATAAAATGATCCCAGGTGTAGAGATGACAACAACTGCTACAGGACAGTCAATATTGACGTAAGCCATCTTGTTAACATATTATTAATTTATAGACCTCAAAGCCCCACAGGGATGACAAATACAACGGAATAAACAAAAAAAACCCACTAGCAGGGGGGGGGGGGGGGGGGGTTTGTTCCTGTTAAATTTATATTCATCTCATCATCATCCCCATGGGACTCTGAACATTACATTAGGTTACAAGCACTGGCCAATAAATAATGTTGCATTGTGATTTCTGTTTATCATAAAGCTGGGTCTCCGAAGTTTGAAACTTTGATCATGCATTAAGTTTAACCCGGAAACCACTGTATCGGTTATGGGTGACATCAAGTACGATTATTAGATCAAATCAGTATTCGATACTGAAGTTTCGCAGACTTTTTATTGTAATGACCCAAAATTGAGAAATTAGATCTAGTAACAATAAAGTTTTGTGGATCGCAGGCAAAATAATCTTTTTCCAATCAATTAAAAATACTGATTTGATCTCAGAGTTCATTCGCTGGAAAATCTAAAGTAAGCTTTGTGCAATCCACTTTACAAATATGGAGGTTGTGGGTGCAGTGGTTCCTGAGTTATAAGCGCCAAGAGAGACATTCAGCTCTATATATATTTAGATATATAGATAGTCATATATACTTTCTATGCGCCCCTTACTCACACTATGTCGTTGGCACTTACTAACATGTTTTAATATTTTAGATTGGAATGTCTTACCAGATATTTCATCTCCTAGTTACTTAATAAGTGAATATTTCAAAGCAAAAAAAGTTCAGAGACATTCATAATGATCGCAGACCAATGTTAATCAAAATCTGCCTATCAGATAGCTATTCAGAAAACACAAAAAGTAGTTAAAGTCATTTTATCAAGCCCAGCTTTAAGTCCCAACTGTTCCATGACAGATTTCATGTTCGTAAATTATCGAGTTGTTTTCAATTATTTTTTTAAATAATGCCCTTCATTTTGCACCGAAATATGGTAGATTCAAGCTGATAATGTGTTTCTGTATAAAACATTTTTAAATTTTGAACGGAAATTACGAAATTATCAGCTTCTTTCTTCTATGAGTCACTTTCCAGTCGGCCACCATCTCGATTTTCTATGCAAACAAAGAAAACCTCAATCTACAAAACTGTCACAAAAATTAATCGTAGTCAGGAGATGTTGAAGCTATTTTCAAATTGCCCCATTTTCTAATTGATTACGCTTCATCAATTTTTGGTCACGAGGCCTAAAATACTTCCAAAGTTCACAGCAATGAAGTTTTAAACACTAAAATCCAAAAGTTTGAGTTATTTTCTCTCTTGGCATAATCAATGAGCGTATTTTCCCTCTGTGAATGTTTCCCTTTCAAAATGGATTTCTCCCCCAAAAAGGACACATGAAAGCAGATATATCATAACAAAAAAGAAGCCTGTTGAAAACTGATGAAAATGAGTAATGAAAATGAGTAATGAAAATGAGTAATGAAAATGAGTAATAAAAATGAATAATGAAAATGAGTAATGAAAATGAGTAATGAAAATGAGTGATGAAAATGAGTAATGAAAATGAATAATGAAAATGAGTAATGAAAATGAGTAATGAAAATGAGTAATGAAAATGAAAATGAGTAATGAAAATGAGTGATGAAAATTGAGTGATGAAAATGAGTAATGAAAATGAGTAGTAATATTACTACATAAACTCAATTGTACGACTCTGTGATCCTTTGAAACATAGAAGGGTTGTCTGATTTAAGGATTTTCTCAAACACCCTGGTACGGATTTAAATTTAAGACACTAAATGGGAGACACAAACCTGATATCCACAATGTTCTCAAGTTGATCTGAAATTTTCTTTGAAACGCTCAACGCCTCCTCCCCAGCATAGTGACTGGCAGTAGAAAACAAAGCAAACAAGAAAGTAAAAACGCAATGAAAATGCATTTCAAGTCATTCAACAGAATAAAAATAAAATTCTTCAAACAGTCAACGGTTTTTTGACTTCATCACTCAGAGGGATGAGTCACTAGTCGTATTCTGAGAAATGAAGATGTTCAAGTAAAAAAATCCTTCTTTTCAAATTATTTACCACAGCAACAATGCAAAGAAAAAATTCAAACAGTCTCTCTTTCTTTATCAGTTTCCATTCTCTCTTTCGGTGTATGCGTTCAAATGCGGGAGATGATCTTTCTCCATGATGCCCTGTGCTAGCATTTTCTGTTTCCTTCTAAAAAAGTTAAATTTCTCTGCTTTAATGCCTCTTTTATATCTTCTTCCCACTTTCTCTGAGATCTGCCTTTTGGCCTTACAATGACAATGCACAGAAATAACAGATAAATTTGTCATAAAGTGAAATACAAACAATGGAAGAAAAATTAACATCTATAGAAGAACATAGAAGAAGAGAATATTGGAAGAATAGAATAATGCCTGTTTAGCTTAATTACTGAACCTTCCAGTTACATTCATTTACACAGTCACGTCATATTCTAACACCTCTCTACAATTAAATCATTTATACATGTCTGATATTTTGACATTCAAAGGGGGAGTAGAAGTAATTTTAAGAGAGGCAACTTATAAAAAAGGAAAAATGACAATAGACACACAAAAGTGATAAACAATGACAGATCACGAGGACCTCACTTTGCCAGCATTGTTGTGTACGTGTCTGCATTTTTCTCCCGCTCTTTGTTCTTCCTCACAGCTGGGAAAATTTCCTTCTTAACCTTGACAAGTTCGTCTGTGCTATGGAACGACAACTTAAGGTACGACCGTTTCAAGCCAACAAGATGATTGTGCTGTGAATAGTAAGATAGCAAAACATATTGTGAAAAAAACAAGACTCAATGACTGATAAGAAAGTAGCTTTTCCTTGATACACAGCAATCATTAAAAAAGAATCACATCCATGATTGTTTTTAACCCTTTAATGTGAACGTAAGTGAGCGATAACTACCATAACCAAGAAGGTTAACAGCACATGGATTGTTGATTTCTGAACCAATCGTTATCATGTATTAGGACTAATTTGGTTTCTATGATTATCACGTGCAAATCAATTTTTATACCTAGACTCGGTATAAAAGATCTGAC
>JAXRKP010002654.1:0-30000 GCA_037039925.1 Doris montereyensis | reverse complement strand
TGTCAGGATAACATAGCCACGACAGGAAAACCAGGGAAGAGCGACCCAACTTTCACCAAAAACAAATCCGTCCAGGGAACAGCGCGCACATCAATGAGAAACCGTGTGCACAGTTAATAAATTATATCTATGCACGCACCAATAACAAAACAACTTTCTTTTCTTGTCTAACGTTCATTCTCATGCCTACAGCGCACACAAGTGAGATTATTTTCTCCTAGCTTTGCACAACACCAAAAGTGTGCGCACACAAGTGAGATTATTTTCATAAGCTTTGCACAACATCAAAAGTGTGCGCACAAGTGAGATTATTTTCGCCAAGCTTTGCACAACACCAAAGTGTGCGCACGGATTAGAAAAAAAAACAGAGGAAACATTGGACACGACCTCATATTGTCCATTCTCCTGCACTCACTTTGTTTGCCCAGGATATTGTCCTTATTACACATAAACTCGTGTTGAGAAACATTTACTCGAGGCTCTCAGCTTTAAAAAAGAATATGAAGTTCAGGCAAAATGCAAGTAAAATATGTGATCAACGTAGATTGAATTGAGTTACTTTAACTTTTAGCGTTCGTTTCCTAAATGATGGAGTCTGATTCCTGGAGAACATTTCCAAAGCATGGCCATTCTCTATGGCTAATTTCCTTTTCTACTTATTTCTTACTTTTCTTTGTCAAAGATCGTTTCTGATTGTTTTTCAAATCATTAAATTCTCAACATCTTTCTAACACACAAAACGAAGAAAGAACTTGTGCTGTAAAATTAATTGAAACATTTTTTATTCATTTTTTTATTGATGAATAGAATTGTAAAAAGCATCAGCAAATGGCATATTCTATATGCAAATATGAGGATAAAAAAAAAAAAAACGATGCACAGTTTAGATTATTCAGTTGAAAATTCGAATACATATTTAGGTCGTTATCTCTATTGGTTTTTGATTTAGCCTCAAGGCAGTAATAATGTTTCATGTGGATGTGTTTAATAAACAGGTGAATGTTTGTGCAGACAGATTAATGGTCCTTTGCACAAAAATTTAGTCTCTATTTTATTATTTGTGGGAAAGGGAAAAATGACATCTATTTTTATATGATTAAATTGAAAAATGAAAATACATATACATGTATTGAAAAGAGGAAAACAAATACATTTTGAGTATGTATAAATATCACAGTTTTAGCCTGATATTAAAAGTAGACAACCTTTTCGTTCCATTCCAAGAGTAAATCAGTAGTAGCAGGGTGTTTTGTGGTTAACAAGTTTTGATCAATTTAATGAAATTCATTGTTATTTCCCATGAGTATCGAAGAGGAGTTTATGGAATTGTAGGCCATTGTAAGACGAGACGTCTTCATGGAATTGTAGGTCATTGTAGACGAGAAGTCTTCATGGAATTGTAGGCCATTGTGAGACGAGAAGTCTTCATGGAATTGTAGGCTTATTGTGAGACGAGAAGTCTTCATCGAATCGTAGGCCATTGTGAGACGAGAAGTCTTCGTGGAATTGTAGGCCACTGTGAGACGAGAAGTCTTCAGAAAAGACAACCCCAAATGAGAATTAGATGCTTTAATAAAGACATTGACTTTGATCTTCTTTTTTATATGTTCATCTTTTGCTGTCGTTGGTGTTGTTGTTATTGTTATTATTATTATTATTATTATTATTATTATTAATATTATTATTATTATTATTATTATTATTATTATTATTATTATTATTATTATTATTATTATTATTATTGTTATTTGTTACATTTAAATAATTTTCTCTAAAGCTCGGTAGCCCAGTTGGTAGAGCGTCTTACCACAGGGTAGGTAACCGAGTTTGATCCCTGTCTAGGGGTATAGGTTGTTTCTCTTCTGTCCTCCTGTCAACCCAGCAGAAGTAAAAGGGCAGCTGTGTATATTTAGACTTGTCGAAAGTAAAGGTGGCGTGTGGGAATCAATGGCTAACTACCCTACCTCTCGCTATGTATGAAATTTCTGGACTTTTGCATCTTCTTACTAAGTTTTGTCCGTCTATTTTCGGATGAAGGTAAGCCCACCAAAAACGTCCTGTCTCGTGCTAAATGAATGGCCATTTGCGTCAATTCGTGTAAATTAGTGATACATTTTCATTCTCCAACTCCGTCATCAGGTTAACTGATATTCTTGTCAAACCTTATTTCACCAAATTCGATAAGAGGTTCAGAGTGAGGCCAGTGATTAAACTACAAAAGGTGATCAACGAAGAACTCGATTCGACTCTGACCTGTCATTAAACAAAAAAGAGGTGGTCTCAAGCCATCATCGATCACCTGCACAAGATCAAAAACACTGAAATTTCGGACTAATCAGATGACAGTAGTTGCTCATGCTTCCTGCTCTGACGATAAGGTGCGGAAAGGGCCTTGCAAATAAGGTGCGTCCAAGCATCTCGCTCCTTTCAAATTTATTCGAGAGCCGTAGGTCAGATTTATGTCCGGGATACATGACATGGATTCACTTAGTAGTTGTCGATTTGATCTTGAAGAGATTCAATTATCATTGCCATCTTTTCACGATTCATCAAACTCACAAAGCATTCAGCGATACACCAATCAATCACCGGCTCCAAAACAGGTGTAGAGAAATAAGAACACATCTTTCTCATATTCTTCTTTTAAAAACACTAGAAGTGACATCATGGCAAATAGCACCTTGGTACCGAAATTAGCATAAAAAGGTATTTCACTATCTACAGAAGTAGCATTATGCTTAATCAATAGTAAGACAGACAGCCTTCAGCTTTGAATTTTGTTTTAAAGGAGTAAACAAACCACGGTTGGTGATAAGCCTCTCTATTAAATCAAATATAAACATTTTTCTTTTATTCCACAGCTAGAAAAAAAAATCCTCTGATCTGTACACTTTCAAGAGATTTTTTCAACTGTAAAGAAAAAATAATATTACTCCACATTATTTTACTTGCTTTTTCTTTCTTTCTTTTTCTATCTGCATGCATGTATTCATGTATCAATTCGTTCATGACTGATTTGTTTCTTATTCATAATAAAAATATTATATTTGTTTATGTTGGTTTTTTTTGCTGATGTCATTATTTATATTTTAAAATTACTTACTAACATTTATCTAATGACTTACTGACTGTATTAGTAGTTCACCATTTAGTTGACTCGTTTATCGTTTATAACTATTTTAGTTAGGCAAGAAATGTAAATATAACTATATTCATATTTATACAGTTTTAATCATGAATTGGGGGTGTATTTTTTCTTAAAAAAATGATTTTCTGGACTAACAATCAAACGTACCCATTTTCATAACTGATGTTCAATCATTGCTAAAAAATGTGTTCAAAATCTATTCGAAGGTTAGGTTTCAAATCATGTCCCCACATTTTATACCAAATTATGTTAAATGGTCAACATAAACTGTATCAGCTATTAGCGAAAGAACCTTATAATATATCTGTCATCTACTCGTAATATGACAAGGGCATACTCTTTTGTACTGTTAGTCTATCCCCAAGTTATCCCCTAATGACACTGTGTTAAGGGATACTTCCAATATTATCATTATTATCGTCGATAACGAAAACCAATCTCTAAATCAGAGAACCGTCCAATACCGTTCATTTAAACTCATTCCCAGTACACACAGTTAGATCTAATCTAGAGGGGTATAACCACATGACATTGAGATGGCAGAGTGACATAATTACAGTGAAATAGCGATGGCAGAGTCACTTAACCAAATGAAATAGAGATGGAAGAGCCACATGACTACATGAAATAAAGATGGCCGAATGACAGAAATACATGAAATAGAGATGATAAAGTCACATAACTACATGCAATAGAGATGGTAGAGTGACATAACTACATGAAATAGAGATGGCAGTGACATAAGAACAATCAAATAGACATGAAAGTCACATAACCACATTAAATAAAGATGGCAGAAAAAATAACCACAATGAAATAGAGATGACAGTCACATTACCACAATGAATTACAGATGGCAGAGTCACATAAACACAAGGAAATAGAGATGACAGACTGACATAACTACATGAAATAGAGATGACAAAGTCACATAACTGCATGAAATAAAGATGACAAAGTCACATAAATACATGATTGATAGAGATGGCAGGGTCACATAATACAGGAAACAGAGATGACAGAGTCACATAACCACATGAAATAGAGATGGCAGAGTCACATAACTACATGACATAGAGATGACATACTGACATAACTACACGAATTAGAGATGGCAGAGTCACATAACTACATAAAATAGAGATGACAGAGTCACATAATTATATGAAATAGAGATGACACGGTCAAATAACCACAATGAAATACGGATAAAAGAGGCACATCACTACATTGAAATAGAGATGACAGAGTCATCTAACCACATTAAAAAAGAGATGGCAGAATCATCTAATCAGCATTGAAAACAATGATGATAGAATTACACAATCACATTGAAACAGAGATGACAGAGTCGCATAACCCCATTGAAATAGAAATGGCAGAGTTACATAACTACATGAAATAGAGATGACAGAGTCACATAACTACAACGAAATAGACATGGCAGATTCACATAACTACAATGAAATAGACATGGTAGAGTCACATAGCTACAATGAAATAGACATGGCAGAGTCACATAACTACAATGAAATAGACATGCCAGAGTCACATAACTACAATGAAATAGAGATGGCAGAGTCATCTAACCACAATGAAATAGAGATGGCCGAGTCACACAACCACAATGAAAACGGAAATTGCAGAGTCACATATTACATGAAATAGAGATGGCAGAGGCACATAACTACAATGAAATAGATCTAGCAGAGGGACATAACTACATGAAATAGAGATGACACAGTCACATAACTACAGGAAGTAGAGATGGCAGAGGACATAACTGCATGAAATAGAAATGGCACATAACCAATGAAATAGTGTTATGAGTAACATGTTCCAATGAAATACAGATGAAAATCACATAAGCACATGAATTAAAAATGACAGAGTCACATAACTACATGAAATAGAGATGGCAGAGTCACATGACACCAATGAAATAGAGATGGCAGAGTCACATAACTACATGAACTAGAAATGGCAGAGTCACAAATATATATGAAATAGAAACGGTGGAGTCACATAAGCATAATGATATAGATCTTGCACAATCACAGTTAACATGAAATAGTGATGGCAGAGTCTCTTACCCGCAAAGACAAGAGATGCCAGTCACATAACAACTATGAAACATGGTAGAGTCACATAACCACAATGCGATAACAGTATGTCAGATCCACAATGAAGTAGAAACGACAGAGGACATAACCACAATGAAATAGAAATGACAGCGTGACATAACCACAATAAAAGAGACATGGCAGAGTAACATAACTACATGAAATAGAGGTGACAGTGTAACATAACAACATGAAATAGAGGTGGCAGAGTGACATACTCTACATGAAATAGAGGTGACAGTGTAACATACCTACATGAAATAGAGATGACAGAGTGACATACCTACATAAACAGAGGTGACAGGAGTCACACACCTACATGAAATAAAGATGACAGAATGACATACCTTACATGACATAGAGGTCACCATGTGACCTACCTACATGAAATATAGGTGACAGTCTAACATACCTACATGAAATAGAGATGACATTGTAACATACCTTACATGAAATAGAGGTGGCAGAGTCACATAACTACAGGAAGTAGAGATGGCAGAGGGACATAACTGCATGAAATAGAAATGGCAGAGTCACATAACCACAATGAAATGGTGTAGGGGAGTAACATAACCACAATGAAATACAGATGAAAATCACATAAGCACATGAATTAAAAAATGACAGAGTCACATAACTACATGAAATAGAGATGGCAGAGTCACATGACACCAATGAAATAGAGATGGCAGAGTCACATAACTACATGAACTAGAAATGGCAGAGTCACAAATATATATGAAATAGAAACGGTGGAGTCACATAAGCATAATGATATAGATCTTGCACAATCACAAAGCAACATGAAATAGTGATGGCAGAGTCTCTTACCCGCAAAAGACAAGAGATGCCAGTCACATAACAACTATGAAATAAACATGGTAGAGTCACATAACCACAATGCGATAAATATGCAAGTGTCACAGATCCACAATGAAGTAGAAACGACAGAGGACATAACCACAATGAAATAGAAATGACAGCGTGACATAACCACAATAAAAGAGACATGGCAGAGTAACATAACTACATGAAATAGAGGTGACAGTGTAACATAACAACATGAAATAGAGTGTGGCAGAGGACATACCTACATGAAATAGAGGTGACAGTGTAACATACCTACATGAAATAGAGATGACAGAGTGACATACCTACATGAAACAGAGGTGACAGAGTCACATACCTACATGAAATAAAGATGACAGAATGACATACCTACATGACATAGAGGTCACCATGTGACCTACCACATGAAATATAGGTGACAGTCTAACATACCTACATGAAATAGAGATGACATTGTAACATACCTACATGAAATAGAGGTGGCAGAGTGGCATACCTACATGAAATAGAGCTGACACTGTAACATACCTACATGAAATAGAGATGACAGTGTAACATACCTACATGAAATAGAGATGACAGTGTAACATACCTACATGGAATAGAGGTGGCAGAGTGACATACCTACATGAAATAGAGGTGACAGTGTAACATACCTACATGAAATAGAGATGACAGTGTAACATACCTACATGAAATAGAGGTAGCAGAGTGACAAGCCTACATGAAATAGCGATGATAGAGTAACATACCTACATGAAATAGAGATGACGGTGTAACATACCTACATGAAATAGAGATGACAGTGTAACATACCTACATGAAATAGACGTGGCAGTGTAATATACCTACATGAAATAGAGGTGGCAGAGTGACATACCTACATGAAATAGACGTGGCAGTGTAATATACCTACATGAAATAGGAGGTGGCAGAGTGACATACCTACATGAAATAGGATGACAGTGTAATATACCTACATGAAATAGAGATGACAGTAACATACCTACATGAAATAGAGGTGGCAGAGTGACATACCTACAAGAAATAGGGATGACAGTGTAACATAACTACATGAAATAGAGGTGACAGTGTAACATACCTGCATGAAATAGAGATGACAGTGTAACATACCTACATGAAATAGAGGTGGGCAGAGTGACATACCTGCATGAAATAGAGGCGACAGTGTAACATACCTACATGAAAGAGTGATGACAGTGTAACATACCTACATGACATAGAGGTGACAGAGTGACATACCTACTTGAAATAGAGATGACAGTGTAACATACCTTACATGAAATAGAGGTGGCAGAGTGATATACCCACATGCAATAGAGATGACAGTGTAACATGCCTACATGAAATAGAGGTAGCAGAGTGACATACCCACATTGAAATAAAGGTGCCAGAGTGACATACCTACGTGAAATATAGGTGACAGTCTAACATACCTACATGAAATAGAGATGACATTGTAACATACCTACATGAAATAGAGGTGGCAGAGTCACATAACTACAGGAAGTAGAGATGGCAGAGGGACATAACTGCATGAAATAGAAATGGCAGAGTCACATAACCACAATGAAATGGTGTAGGCGGAGTAACATAACCACAATGAAATACAGATGAAAATCACATAAGCACATGAATTAAAAATGACAGAGTCACATAACTACATGAAATAGAGATGGCAGAGTCACATGACACCAATGAAATAGGAGATGGCAGAGTCACATAACTACATGAACTAGAAATGGCAGAGTCACAAATATATATGAAATAGAAACGGTGGAGTCACATAAGCATATGATATAGATCTTGCACAATCACAAAGCAACATGAAATAGTGATGGCAGAGTCTCTACCCGCAAAGACAAGAGATGCCAGTCACATAACAACTATGAAATAAACATGGTAGAGTCACATAACCACAATGCGATAAATATGCAAGTGTCACAGATCCACAATGAAGTAGAAACGACAGAGTGACATAACCACAATGAAATAGAAATGACAGTGTGACAAACCACAATAAAAGAGACATGGCAGAGTAACATAACTACATGAAATAGAGAGTGGACAGTGTAACATAACAACATGAAATAGAGGTGGCAGAGTGACATACCTACATGAAATAGAGGTGACAGTGTAACATACCTACATGAAATAGAGATGACAGAGGACATACCTACATGAAACAGAGGTGACAGAGTCACATACCTACATGAAAATAAAGATGACAGAATGACATACCTACATGACATAGAGGTCACCATGTGACCTACCTACATGAAATATAGGTGACAGTCTAACATACCTACATGAAATAGAGATGACATTGTAACATACCTACATGAAATAGAGGTGGCAGAGTGGCATACCTACATGAAATAGAGCTGACACTGTAACATACCTACATGAAATAGAGATGACAGTGTAACATACCTACATGGAATAGAGGTGGCAGAGTGACATACCTACATGAAATAGAGGTGACAGTGTGTAACATACCTACATGAAATAGAGATGACAGTGTAACATACCCATGAAATAGAGGTAGCAGAGTGACAAGCCTACATGAAATAGCGATGATAGAGTAACATACCTACATGAAATAGAGATGACGGTGTAACATACCTACATGAAATAGATGACAGTGTAACATACCTACATGAAATAGACGTGGCAGTGTAATATACCTACATGAAATAGAGGTGGCAGAGTGACATACCTACATGAAATACGTGGCAGTGTAATATACCTACATGAAATAGAGGTGGCAGAGTGACATACCTACATGAAATAGGGATGACAGTGTAATATACCTACATGAAATAGAGATGACAGTGTAACATACCTACATGAAATAGAGGTGGCAGAGTGACATACCTACAAGAAATAGGATGACAGTGTAACATAACTACATGAAATAGAGGTGACAGTGTAACATACCTGCATGAAATAGAGATGACAGTGTAACATACCTACATGAAATAGAGGTGGCAGAGTGACATACCTGCATGAAATAGAGGACAGTGTAACATACCTACATGAAAGAGTGATGACAGTGTAACATACCTACATGACATAGAGGTGACAGAGTGATACCTACATGAAATAGAGATGACAGTAACATACCTTACATGAAATAGAGGTGGCAGAGTGATATACCATGCAATAGAGAGATGACAGTGTAACATGCCTACATGAAATAGAGGTAGCAGAGTGACATACCTACATGAAATAAAGGTGCCAGAGTGACATACCTACATGAAATAGAGATGACAGTGTAACATACCTACATGAAATAGAGATGACACAGTAACATACATATATAAATAGAGGTGGCAGAGTGACATAGCCATATAAAATAGAGGTGGCAGAGTGACATAACTACATGAAATAAAGGTGGCAGAGTGACATACCTACATGAAATAGAGGTGACAGTGTAACATACCTACATGAAATAAAGATGACACAGTAACATACATATATAAAATAGAGGTGGCAGAGTGACATACCTATATAAAATAGAGGTGGCAGAGTGACATAACTACATGAAATAAAGGTAGAGTCTCTTACCCGCAAAGACAAGAGATGCCAGTCACATAACAACTATGAAATAAAACATGGTAGAGTCACATAACCACAAAGTGATAAATATGCCAGTGTCACAGATCCACAATGAAGTAGAAATGACAGAGTGACATAACCACAAAGAAATAGAAATGACAGCGTGACAAACCACAATAAAAGAGACATGGCAGAGTAACATAACTACATGAAATAGAGATGACAGTGTAACATAACAACATGAAACAGGAGGTGGCAGAGTGACATACCTACATGAAATAGAGGTGACAGTGTAACATACCTACATGAAATAGAGATGACAGAGTGACATACCTACATGAAAAAAACAGAGGTGACAGAGTCACATACCTACATGAAATAAGATGACAGAATGACATACCTACATGACATAGAGGTCACCATGTGACCTACCTACATGAAATATAGGTGACAGTCGAACATACCTACATGAAATAGAGATGACATTGTAACATACCTACATGAAATAGAGGTGGCAGAGTGGCATACCTACATGAAATAGAGCTGACACTGTAACATACCTACATGAAATAGAGATGACAGTGTAACATACCTACATGGAATAGAGGTGGCAGAGTGACATACCTACATGAAATAGAGGTGACAGTGTAACATACCTACATGAAATAGAGATGACAGTGTAACATACCTACATGAAATAGAGGTAGTAGAGTGACAAGCCTACATGAAATAGCGATGATAGAGTAACATACCTACATGAAATAGAGATGACAGTGTAACATACCTACATGAAATAGAGATGACAGTGTAACATACCTACATGAAATAGACGTGGCAGTGTAATATACCTACATGAAATAAAGGTGGCAGAGTGACATACCTACATGAAATAGACGTGGCAGTGTAATATACCTACATGAAATAGAGGTGGCAGAGTGACATACCTACATGAAATAGAGATGACAGTGTAATATACCTACATGAAATAGAGATGACAGTGTAACATACCTACATGAAATAGAGGTGGCAGAGTGACATACCTACATGACATAGAGGTCACCATGTGACCTACCTACATGAAATATAGGTGACAGTCGAACATACCTACATGAAATAGAGATGACATTGTAACATACCTACATGAAATAGAGGTGGCAGAGTGGCATACCTACATGAAATAGAGCTGACACTGTAACATACCTACATGAAATAGAGATGACAGTGTAACATACCTACATGGAATAGAGGTGGCAGAGTGACATACCTACATGAAATAGAGGTGACAGTGTAACATACCTACATGAAATAGAGATGACAGTGTAACATACCTACATGAAATAGAGGTAGTAGAGTGACAAGCCTACATGAAATAGCGATGATAGAGTAACATACCTACATGAAATAGAGATGACAGTGTAACATACCTACATGAAATAGAGATGACAGTGTAACATACCTACATGAAATAGACGTGGCAGTGTAATATACCTACATGAAATAAAGGTGGCAGAGTGACATACCTACATGAAATAGACGTGGCAGTGTAATATACCTACATGAAATAGAGGTGGCAGAGTGACATACCTACATGAAATAGAGATGACAGTGTAATATACCTACATGAAATAGAGATGACAGTGTAACATACCTACATGAAATAGAGGTGGCAGAGTGACATACCTACAAGAAATAGGGATGACAGTGTAACATAACTACATGAAATAGAGGTGACAGTGTAACATACCTGCATGAAATAGAGATGACAGTGTAACATACCTACATGAAATAGAGGTGGCAGAGTGACATACCTGCATGAAATAGAGGCGACAGTGTAACATACCTACATGAAAGAGTGATGACAGTGTAACATACCTACATGACATAGAGGTGACAGAGTGACATACCTACATGAAATAGAGATGACAGTGTAACATACCTACATGAAATAGAGGTGGCAGAGTGATATACCTACATGCAATAGAGATGACAGTGTAACATGGCTACATGAAATAGAGGTAGCAGAGTGACATACCTACATGAAATAAAAGGTGCCAGAGTGACATACCTACATGAAATAGAGGTGACAGTGTAACATATCTACATGAAATAGAGATGACACAGTAACATACATATATAAAATAGAGGTGGCAGAGTGACATACCTATATAAAATAGAGGTGGCAGAGTGACATAACTACATGAAATAAAGGTGGCAGAGTGACATACCTACATGAAATAGACATGGCAGAGTGACATACCTACATGAAACAGAGATGACAGAGTCACGTACCCACAATGAAATAGAGCTGGTGAAGTGACATAACCACAGGACACAGAGATAGAAAAGTCACATAATCACAAGAATTAGACATGGCAGTGTCACATAACCACAAGCATTAGAGATGACAAAGTCACATAACCACAATGAAATAGAGATGACAGTCACATAACCACAAGAATTAGAGATGGTAGTGTCACATAATCACAAGAATTAGAGAAGGCAATGTCACATAACCACAATGAGATAGAGATGACAGTCACATAACCACAAGAATTAGACATGGCAGTGTCACATAACCACAAGCATTAGAGATGACAAAGTCACATAACCACAATGAAATAGAGATGACAGTCACATAACCACAAGAATTAGAGACGGTAGTGTCACATAACCACAAGAATTAGCGAAGGCAATGTCACATAACCACAAGAATTAGAGATGGCAGTGTCACATAACCATGATGAAATGGAGATGACAGTCACATAACCACAAAAATTAGAGATGGCAGTGTCACATAACTACAAGAATTAGAGATGACAGTGTCACATAACCACAGGAATTAGAGATGGCAGTGTCACATAACCACAAAAATTAGACATGGCAAACTCACATAACTACATGAAATAGAGATGACAGAGTCACATAATTATATGAAATAGAGATGACACGGTCAAATAACCACAATGAAATACCGATAACAAAAGCACATCACTACATTGAAATAGAGATGACAGAGTCATCTAACCACTTTAAAAAAAGATGGCAGAATCATCTAACTGCATTGAAAACAATGATGATAGAATTACACAATCACATTGAAACAGAGATGACAGAGTCGCATAACCCCATTGAAATAGAAATGGCAGAGTTACATAACTACATGAAATAGAGATGACAGAGTCACATAACTACAACGAAATAGACATGGCAGATTCACATAACTACAATGAAATAGACATGGTAGAGTCACATAGCTACAATGAAATAGACATGGTAGAGTCACATAGCTACAATGAAATAGACATGACAGAGTCACATAACTACAATGAAATAGACATGCCAGAGTCACATAACTACAATGAAATAGAGATGGCAGAGTCATGTAACCACAATGAAATAGAGATGGCCGAGTCACACAACCACAATGAAACAGAAATTGCAGAGTCACATATTACATGAAAAAGAGATGGCGGAGGCACATAACTACAATGAAATACATCTAGCAGAGGGACATAACTACATGAAATAGAGATGACACAGTCACATAACTACAGGAAGTAGAGATGGCAGAGGGACATAACTGCATGAAATAGAAATGGCAGAGTCACATAACCACAATGAAATGGTGTAGGCGGAGTAACATAACCACAATGAAATACAGATGAAAATCACATAAGCACATGAATTAAAAATGACAGAGTCACATAACTACATGAAATAGAGATGGCAAAGTCACATGACACCAATGAAATAGAGATGGCAGAGTCACATGCCTACATGAAATAGCATTGATAGTGTAACATACCTACATGAAATAGAGCTGACAGTATAACATACCTACATGAAATAGAGATGACAGTGTAATATACCTACATGGAATAGAGGTGGCAGAGTGACATACCTACATGCAATAGAGATGACAGTGTAACATACCTACATGAAATAGAGGTAGCAGAGTGACATACCTACATGAAATAAAGGTGCCAGAGTGACATACCTACATGAAATAGAGATGACAGTGTAACATACCTACATGAAATAGAGATGACAGTGTAACATACATATATAAAATAGAGGTGGCAGAGTGACATACCTACATGAAATAAAGGTGACAGTGTAACATACCTACATGAAATAAAGGTGGCAGAGTGACATACCTACATGAAATAGACATGGCAGAGTGACATACATACATGAAATAGAGATGACAGAGTCACGTACTCACAATGAAATAGAGCTGGCGAAGTGACATAACCACAGGACACAGAGATAGAAAAGTCACATAACCACAAGAATTAGACATGGCAGTGTCACATAACCACAAGAATAGAGATGACAAAGTCACATAACCACAATGAAATAGAGGTGACAGTCACATAACCACAAGAATTAGAGATGGTAGTGTCACATAATCACAAGAATTAGAGATGGCAGTGGCACATAACCACAAGAATTAGAGATGGCAGTGTCACAGAACCATGATGAAATGGAGATGACAGTCACATAACCACAAAAATTAGAGATGACAGAGTCACATGACACCAATGAAATAGAGATGGCAGAGTCACATAACTACATGAACTAGAAATGGCAGAGTCACAAATATATATGAAATAGAAACGGTGGAGTCACATAAGCATAATGATATAGATCTTGCACAATCACAAAGCAACATGAAATAGTGATGGCAGAGTCTCTTACCCCCAAAGACAAGAGATGCCAGTCACATAACATGGTAGAGTCACATAACCACAATGCGATAAATATGCCAGTGTGACATAACCACAATAAAACAGACATGGCAGAGTAACATAACTACATGAAATAGAGGTGACAGTGTAACATACCAACATGAAATAGAAGTGGTAGAGTGACATACCTACATGAAATAGAGGTGACAGTGTAACATACTTACATGAAATAGAGATGACAGTGTAACATAGCTACATGAAATAGAGGTAGCAGAGTGACATGCCTACATGAAATAGCATTGATAGTGTAACATACCTACATGAAATAGAGCTGACAGTATAACATACCTACATGAAATAGAGATGACAGTGTAATATACCTACATGGAATAGAGGTGGCAGAGTGACATACCTACATGCAATAGAGATGACAGTGTAACATACCTACATGAAATAGAGGTAGCAGAGTGACATACCTACATGAAATAAAGGTGCCAGAGTGACATACCTACATGAAATAGAGCTGACAGTGTAACATACCTACATGAAATAGAGATGACAGTGTAACATGCATATATAAAATAGAGGTGGCAGAGTGACATATCTACATGAAATAAAGGTGACAGTGTAACATACCTACATGAAATAAAGGTGGCAGAGTGACATACCTACATGAAATAGACATGGCAGAGTGACATATATACATGAAATAGAGATGACAGAGTCACGTACTCACAATGAAATAGAGCTGGCGAAGTGACATAACCACAGGACACAGAGATAGAAAAGTCACATAACCACAAGAATTAGACATGGCAGTGTCACATAACCACAAGAATAGAGATGACAAAGTCACATAACCACAATGAAATAGAGGTGACAGTCACATAACCACAAGAATTAGAGATGGTAGTGTCACATAACCACAAGAATTAGAGATGGCAGTGGCACATAACCACAAGAATTAGAGATGGCAGTGTCACAGAACCATGATGAAATGGAGATGACAGTCACATAACCACAAAAATTAGAGATGGCAGTGTCACATGACACCAATGAAATAGAGATGGCAGAGTCACATAACTACATGAACTAGAAATGGCAGAGTCACAAATATATATGAAATAGAAACGATGGAGTCACATAAGCATAATGATATAGATCTTGCACAATCACAAAGCAACATGAAATAGTGATGGCAGAGTCTCTTACCCCCAAAGACAAGAGATGCCAGTCACATAACTTGGTAGAGTCACATAACGACAATGCGATAAATATGCCAGTGTGACATAACCACAATAAAACAGACATGGCAGAGTAACATAACTACATGAAATAGAGGTGACAGTGTAACATACCAACATGAAATAGAGGTGGTAGAGTGACATACTTACATGAAATAGAGGTGACAGTGTAACATACCTACATGAAATAGAGATGACAGAGTGACATACCTACATGAAATAGAGGTGACAGAGTGACATACCTAAATGACATAGAGATGACAGAGTGACATACCTAGATGACATAGAGGTGACAATGTAACATACCTACATGGAATAGAGGTGACAGAGTGACATACCTACATGAAATAGAGGTGACATTGTAACCTACCTACATGAAATATAGGTGACAGTGTAACATACCTACATGAAATAGAGACGACATTGTAACATACCTATATGAAATAGAGGTGGCAGAGTGACATACCCACATGAAATAGAGGTGACAGTGTAACATACCTGCATGAAATAGAGATGACAGTGTAACATATCTACATGAAATAGAGGTAGCAGGGTGACATGCCTACATGAAATAGCATTGATAGTGTAACATACCTACATGAAATAGAGATGACAGTGTAACATACCTACTTGAAATAGAGATGACAGTGTAACATACCTACATGGAATAGAGGTGGCAGAGTGACATACATACATGAAATAGAGGTGACAGTGTAACATAGCTACATGAAATAGAGAGATGACATTGTAACATACCTACATGAAATAGAGGTATCAGAGTGACATGCCTACATGAAATAACGATGATAGTCCAACATACCTACATGAAATAGAGATGAAAGTGTAACATACCTACATGAAATAGACGTGACAGTGTAATATACCTACTTGAAATAGAGATGACAGTGTAACATACCTACATGAAATAGAGGCGACATTGTAACATACCTACATGAAATAGAGGTGGCAGATTGACATACCTACATCAAATAGAGATGACAGTGTAACATAACTACATGAAATAGAGGTGACAGTTTAACATACCTGCATGAAATAGAGATGACAGTGTAACATACCTACATGAAATAGAGGTGGCAGAGTGACATACCTGCATAAAAATAGAGGTGACAGTGTAACATACCTACATGAAAGAGAGATGACAGTGTAACATACCTACATGACATAGAGGTGACAGTATAACATACCTACATGAAATAGAGATGACAGTGTAAAATACCTACATGAAATAGAGGTTGCAGAGTGACATACCTACATGAAATAGAGATGACAGTGTAACATACCTACATGAAATAGAGGTAGCAGAGTGACATACCTACATGAAATAGAGGTGACAGTGTAACATACCTACATGAAATAGAGATGACACAGTAACATACCTATATAAAATAGAGGTGGCAGAGTGACATACCTACATGAAGTAAAGGTGACAGTGTAACATACCTACATGAAATAAAGCTGGCAGAGTGACATACCTACATGAAATAGACATGGCAGAGTGACATACCTACATGAAATAGAGATGACAGAGTCACGTACCCACAATGAAATAGAGATGGCAAAGTGACATAACCACAGGACACAGAGATAGAAAAGTCACATAACCACAAGAATTAGACATTGCAGTGTCACATAACCACAAGAATTAGAATGACAAAGTCACATAACCACAATAAAATAGGGATGACAGTCTCATAGCCCCAAGAATTAGAGATGGTAGTGTCACATAACCACAAGAATTAGAGATGACAATGTAACATAACCACAAGAATTAGAGATGGCAGTGTCACATAACCATGATGAAATGGAGATGACAGTCACATAACCACGAAAATTAGAGATGGCAGTGTCACATAACTACAAGAATTAGAGATGACAGTGTCACATAACCACAGGAATTAGAAATGGCAGTGTCACATAACCACAAGAATTAGAGATGGCAAAGTCACGTAACCACAATCAAATGGAGATGACAGTCACATAACCACAAGAATTAGAGATGGAAAAATCACTAAATTACAAGAATTAGAGATGGCAAAGTCACATAACCACAAGAAATAGAGATGGCAAAGTCACATAACCACAAGAATTACAGATGGCAAAGTCACATAACCACATGAATTAGATATGGCAAAAGTCACATAACCACAATGAAATAGAGATGGCAGTCACATAACCACAAGAATTAGTGATGGTAGTGTCACATAACCACGATAATTAGAGATGGCAGTGTCACATAACCACAATAATTAGAGATGGCAGTGTCACATAACCACGATGAAATAGAGATGACAGTCACATAACCACAAAAATTAGAGATGGCAGTGTCACATAACCACAAGAATTATAGATGACAGTGTCACATAACCACAAGAATTAGACATGGCAGTGTCACATAACCATAAGAATTAGAGATGACAAGGTCACGTAACCACAATCAAATGGAGATGACAGTCACATAACCATAAGAATTAGAGATGGCAAAGTCACATAACCACAAGAATTACAGATGTCAGTGTCACATAACCACAATTAAATAGAGATGACAGTCACATAACCACAAGAATTAGAGATGGTAGTGTCACATAACCACAAGAATCAGAGATGGCAGAGTCTCATAACCACAATGACATAGAGATGACAGTCACATAACCACATGAAAAAGTGATGGTAGAGTCACATCATCACAATGACACAAAAATTGCAGTGTCACATAACCACATGAAAAAGTGACGGTAGAGTCACATTATCACAATGACACAAAAATTGCAGTGTCACATAACCACATGAAAAAGTGATAGTAGAGTGACATTATCACAATGACATAGAAATTTCAGTGTCACATAACCACATGAAAAAGTGATGGTAGCGTCACATTATCACAATGACATAGAAATGGCAATGTCACATAACCACATGAAAAAGTGATCGTAGAGTCACATTATCACGATGACATAGAATCTGCAGTGTCACATAACCACATAAAGAAGTGATGGTAGAGTTTTATAACCACAATGACATAGAAATGGCAGTGTCACATAACCACATGAAACAGTGATGGTAGAGTTTTATAACCACAATGACATACAGATGACAGTCACATAACCACTATGAAAAAGGAATGATAGAATCACATAACCAAACTGCAATAGAGATGGCAGTATGACATAACCACAATGAAATAGAAATGGCAGAGTCACACAACTACATGAAATAGAGATGCCAGAGTCATATCTACATGAAACAGAGATGGCAGAGTCACATATCTACATGAAATGGAGATGACAGAGTCACACATCTACATAAAATAGAGATGACAGAGTCACACAACTACATGAAATAGAGATGGCAGAGTCACATATCTACAAGAAATAGAGATGGCAGAATCACATATATAAAGAAATAGAGATGGCAGAGTCACATAACTACATGAAATAGAGATGGCAGAGTCATATATCTACATGAAATAGAGATGGCAGAGTCACAAAACTACTTGAAATATAGATGGCAGAGTCAAATAACCATAATGAAATAGAGATGGCAGAGTCACATATCTACATGAAATAGAGATGGCAGAGTCACATATCTACAAGAAATAGAGATGGCAGAGTCACATAACTACATGAAATAGACATGGCAGAGTCACATATCTACAAGAAATAAAGATGGCAGAGTCACATAACTACATGAAATAGAGAGGACAGAGTCACATAACTACATGAAATAGAGATGGCAGAGTCACATAACCACACTGAAACATAAATGGCAGTCACATAACTAGAATGAAATAGACATGGCAGAGTGACATAACGACTATGAAATGGAGATGACAGATTCAGATAACTACATGAAATAGAGATGTCAGTGTCAATAACCACAATGAAATGGAGATGACAGTCCCATAACAACATTCAATAGAGATGACAGAGTCACATAACCACAATTAAATAGAAATCGCAGAGTCACCTAACCACAATGAAACAGAGATGGCAGTCCCATAACAACATGGAATAGAGATCACAGAGTCACATAACCACAATGAAATAAATATGACAGAGTCACATACCTACATGAAATAGAGATGGCAGAGTCACATAAGTACATGAAATAGATATGACAGAGTCACATAACTACATGAAATAGAGATGGCAGAGTCACATAACTACATGAAATAGAGAGGACAGAGTCCCATACCTACATGAAATAGAGATGGCAGAGTCACATAGCTACATGAAATAGAGATGACAGAGCCACATAACTACATGAAATAGAGATAGCAGAGTTACATAACCACAATGAAATAGAGATGACAAGGCCCCATAGAAGACAGGACACATACCAGGAAAGAAAAAATGTAATATCGACATCAGATAGAATCAAGCAGTGACTTCCACCATATTATATATTCTTCGGTTTTAATTATCGAATATAATTTGAAATAATTTCCTTATATTTAGATCTAATGTTAAATAGTTTTTATTTCGCTTAAAAGAAATCTAAAATAGTTGTTTTTACACTCATATGTAATTTGAAATAGTGTCCTACACCTGGAAGTAATCTGGAATAGTTTTCCTACACCTGGAAGTAATCTGGAATAGTTTTCCTTTACCTGGAAATAATCTGGAATAGTTTTCCTACACCTGGAAATAATCTGGAATAGTTTTCCTACACCTGGAAATAATCTGGAATAGTTTTCCTACACCTGGAAATAATCTGGAATAGTTTTCCTACACTAAGATCTAATTTGAAATAACTTTTTTTTTTTGCTATTTAAACGTGATCTAGAATTAGTTTCCTTACATCCAGATCTAATTTGCTTGAATCATGAATTGTTTGCACTTAGGAGTAATCTGAAACATGATCTAATGAACGACAGCTTGGCTGATGTGGCCCGACTCAAGGAATGGCTTGCTAACGACGTGTCGTTACTGGTCTGATCGGGCGCAGCCAGGGAGTAACCTGGTTCCAGCTGACGGAGCAGACGTCTGGAGATTGGGATATGTTGGGACGACTGTGTTGATGAGGGAACAAGTGACAGGCGAGTTGAAGTTTGGGTGGGAATGGTTGTTGGGGGGGGAGGGGGAGCACAAGCAAGAGAAGTGTAAAATTTGGACAACAGTGTAATACACAATAATGTGTAGGACATAGTTGGTGTTGTTGTTGCGGCTGCCGTGGTTGTTGTTGATGATGATTTGTTTTGTTTTGTTCGGGTTTGCGACTTTTTTTGTTGGGGGTGGGGGTTGTTCTTTTTTGAGTGTAATGTTATGTTACAGTAAAATACTGCATTTAGTTTACAAACCTGTTACAATGTATATGAAATTATGATTTTAACTACTGTCAGTAAAGCTAGCAAAGAGATCATAATATACTAGTTTTAGTGGAGTATCAAAGCATTTCCATAATACAACACACAAGATCTAAAACATTCAGATTGACACAAGGGCTCGATTCTATATCATTATTCTACACTCCAGATTTGTAATCACCGTGAACATTTAAAACACGTATGTGTTTTTGCAGGAGTATCTGAGATAATAAAAATACCTCCACACGGTCTACTCCTTGGCGTGGTGTGGGGGCTTGCGTGCCTTTATGACCGTTTGGGCCATGTAAGGGGGGGGTCGAAACGCTCCTAGAAGTGCCTCCCAAGCTGAACAGGCTGAAGGGTAGAGGCTAGTCTAATGTAAACCAACTTGCCCAGAGACTAAATGGGTTTGCATAGGGCTAACAACCCTTCCTAGAAAAACTATTGTTACAGAAACATCGATGACACCAAAACCAGAACATTCGTCTGGGTAAGGAAGGGTCTCCTTCCCGGAGGCTCATGACGCCGTGCAGTGAATGCCGATGGGAAGCTGCGAGACTGACCCCCCCCCCCTTCTAACCCCCAGGAAAACAGCAAATAGCCACCTGGAACATCAGAACAATGTATGAAGTAGGAAGACCCATCCAGATAGCAACAGAGAGGGAGACCTACAATTTCGTGTTGCAAAACAGACTGTTTCACAAACAAGCCACAAAACAAACAAACAACCAAACAAACGATCAAACAAACAACCAAACAAACAACCGAACAAAGACATAATGAAACACAGCCGCATCAAAAACGTACCGTAATATCGAGAACGCTGTCCAAATCTCGAATCTTATAAAACTTGCCGTAGTGTTTTCGGGGCAAACATGTACCGCTTGCCTTTGAACGTCCCATCGCAATCCCCAACTGAAATACATATCCGCGTCAATTGTGAAAATACGCATTGAATACTGTGAAATATAGAACAGTTAGGAAGAGAAAAAGTAACAGAATTTTCATGCTCATTTCAAGTAGAAACATGAATGAATTTTCAAAGGTTAAAGTTCCTTCATGGCCATTATGCCACATAGAACCGGAGCTTACCCCTGTTTCAATAGCGTGAAGCGGAACAGATGTTAATAATCACCTCCTGGACAGGACGATAGTCTCACGCAGGTGTTTAATCCAAAGCTGGTGCTTGAACCCATTTGCACCTAAATTGAGCTATCTCGTCAGAATGCTGATATTAAATGCAGGTGTTCAAAAGGACTTTGAATAAAAAAAAAAGTATGTTGCGCGATAAATGCTGTAAAATCGGTGTGCCTGTACTTGTGTTTGACACGAAAATAAATCCATATTTGAAGTATATATTAAATTGCTGGAAGATTGTGAACAGAGAAACTCTGGTTATTTAACCCGTCTTCAATCGTACTCATCGTCTTCAATCGGACTCATCGTCTTCAATCGTCTTCAATCTTCAATCGTACGTCTTCAATCGTCTTCAATCGTACTCATCGTCTTCAATCGTACTCATCGTCTTCAATCGTACTCATCGTCTTCAATCGGACTCATCGTCTTCAATCGGACTCATCGTCTTCAATCGTACTCATCGTCTTCAATCGGACTCATCGTCTTCAATCGGACTCATCGTCTTCAATCGTCATCGTCAATCGGACTCATCGTCTTCAATCGGACTCATCGTCTTCAATCGGACTCATCGTCTTCAATCGGACTCATCGTCTTCAATCGGACTCATCGCTAGATCCTAAGGCCGATTAGAAAAAGTTGGAAGGGGCAAGGGCTGGGATGTTGGCGACATGTACGTTGGAGTAGCTAGACGAATTTCCTAGTAAATAGTACAGTAAATGTTGGGGCAATTGATCGGAATCTACATCTGCCCACTGCAGGCAGTGACTGCTGGATGAATTCAACACAGAAAATAGCAAGATAACCAACAAGAACAAAGGAATAAAAGGAAGAAGTAGGACCCACCAAAAGCACCTAAGATTTTTAAACACCACCATGGGAAACAAAATGGTTACCAACAACCCATGCCATCATTGCAATACCACGTGTGGTGTGTGTGTGCGTGTATGTGTGTATTTGCGTGAATATGTGCAAGTGCGTGGCTACCGTTAAGTGTGTGGAAGAACACAAACACAGCTTTTAGTATAAGCGTGCGTATGTGTGTGTGTGTGTGTGTATGTGTGTGCGTGCGTGTGTGTATGTACGTGCAGTGCGTGAGAAAATGTGTGTATAGGCGTGTGTGTGTGCGTGTGTGTGTTCCTAAGACCAAAGACACAACTCACAAGGAGAGTCCAGTCGTAGCCCAACGTAGATCCTGGCATCGTAGTGGTCAGTGTCCAGCAGACCCTTGTACTTGACGATGCCTGTGTGGGTCACGGGCTTGGCTGATGGACACGCATAAAATGAAAACCATGTAAACTAGGGTTGATTTTACTATAATTATTATCATTATTATTATCATTATTATTATTATTATTATTATTATTATTATTATTATTATTATTTTTATTATTATTATTATTATTATTATTATTATTATTATTATTATTATTATTATTATTATTTTTATTATTATTATAATAATTATTATTATTACATTATTATTATCAATTATATTATTATTTTATCATTAATATTATTATTATGATTATTATGATTATTATTATTATTATTATTATTATTATTATTATTATTATTATTATTATTATTATTATTATCATTATTATTTATTATTATTATTATTATTATTATTATTATTACTATTATTATTATTATTATTATTGTTATTATTATTATTATTATTATTATTATTATTATTATTATTATTATCTATTATTATTATTATTTTATTATTATATTATTATTATTATTATTATTATTATTATTTTTTATTATTATTATTATCATTATTATTTATTATTATTATTATAATATTATTATTACTATTATTATTATTATTATTATTATTATTATTATTATTGTTATTATTACTATTATTATTATTATTATTATTATTATTATTTATTATTTATTCATTATTATTGTTGTTGTTATTATTATTATTATTATTATTATTATTATTATTATTATAATTATTATTATTATTATTATTATTATTATTATTATTATTATTATTATTATTATTATTATTATTATTTCCATCGTTATTATTACATAAATAAAAACAAAAAAAGAAGATGAATCGATAACAGATATAAAGATGGAAATACAGATAGACAAATAGATAAAGAGAAATAAGGAACGAAGTATAAATAACACAAAGACGTATAGGCAAACATACAGATCTATAGAGGGCAAACAGATAATACCTGTATTATAGATAGATAAAAGCTACAATCGACCCCTGCCTGCGTCACCTTCACATACATTTTACATACACGTAACTATTTACCAATCTTTCCTGCACCATATACACACTCGCCAACTTATACACAGGCACATACACACTCGCCCATTTATACACAAGCACATACACGCTCGCTCACTTATACACAGGCCGAAGAGAACACAGGTTTACTGTGTTGTCTTCGACACAGGCACATACACGCTCGCCCACTTATACCACTTATACACAGGCACATACACGCTCGCCCCCTTATACTATTTATATACAGGCAAATACACACTCGCCCATTCATACACAGGGCACATACACTCTCGCTTACTCATACACAGGCAAATACGCACTTGTCCTCTTATACACAGTGCACAAACATGCTTGCCCACTCATACACAGACAAATACACATTCGCCCACTCATACACGGGCAAATACACGCTCACCCATTTATACACAGGCAAATATACACTTGCCCACTTATACACAGGCAAATACAATCTCGCCCACTCATACACAAGCAAATACACACTCACTCACTTATACACAGGCACATACACGCTCGCCCACTCATACACAAGCAAATACACACTCACCCACTTATAGACAGGCACATACACGTTCGCCCACTCATACACAGGCAAATATACACTCACCCACTTATACACAGGCACATACATGCTCATACACCCATACACGTGCAAATACACAATCACCTATTTATACACAGGCAAATACACACTCACCCATTTATACACAGGCAAATACACACTCACCCACTTATACACAGGCACATACACACTTGCCCACTTATACACAGGCAAATACACACTCACCCACTTATACACAGGCACACACACTTACCCACTTATACACAGGCAAATACACTCACCCACTTATACACAGGCACATACACACTTGCCTCATATGCGCAGGCAAATACACACTCACCCATTTATACACAATCAAATAGACACTTGCCTACTTATACACTAGGCACATACACACTCGCCCTCTTATACACAGACACAAACAGGCCCGTCCACGTATACACATGCACAAACACGCTCGCCCACACATACACAGGCAAAACTCGCCCACTTATACACAGCCATATTATACGCTCGCCCTCTTATACACAGGCATATACACACTCATCCATTTATATACAGGCACATAAACACTCACCGACTCATACACCGGCGCATACACACTTGCTCGCCCACTTATACACAGGCACATACATCGCATAAGTATACTCACGTCCAAAAGAAGCGCTTAACATCACTGTCTCAATTTCATGAGTTGTCATTTGTTTTTTACACTGTGTATTGTCTATGACTTACCATATCCATAAAAAGTACATGGTTACACACAATCACGTGACTTACATGAAGTTAAATATTTGGTGGTTCAAAAATAATTGCCCCGACTTTCAAAGCTTATAACTTCATGACCAACAATAGAATTGAATTAAACTTTAGCATGAGCATAAACACATTCTTTAAAAAAAAATCTCGTAATTCTTTTAAAATCGTTTCTAAACAAATAAATAATTCTTCTTCATGAAAAAGTGGTGAAAAGGTTCAAAATCAAAATGTGTCAATTTTACTCGCAATATCAAGTTCTCCACAAAATCGAATGTAAAACTATGTCCTTACAGATTATGGCAGACCGTTGCATTTTTTCGGTAAGAGGAACCGGCTAATAATTTTTTTAAATAAACCCATTGACAGTCCGATATTTCCAATTTTTTCTTGCATTTGCCATCATTTTGCCTTGATTAGAACTTCGATTCCATAACAGACTTATCCCCATTACATAAACCAATTTCCAATACTATAAAATCAACAAATGTCAAGTCAAAAATGGCGAAAAGAAATGTAGGGAATATGCGCTTTTCAAAATCGGCCATTCAAGTGGCTGACTGTGTCGTCTGCTAGCATCGATAAACTTTCGGTGACCCTGGACTCGTTGAATATTAAAGGCAAAAAGGGGGACAGCAGCTACAGCGAAACATTTCCACAAGCACGTTTAAGAGTGCATCAGTCAATGAAACTCTCCGCTGACAGCCGTAGTTTGTACCCCACTGTACAAACACTATCATTACTTTAAGTCTAATGCAGCAATCGTAAATATGGTCAAATGATAATCATAAGATGATATAGATATACCAGAGCACATTTCAAATAAATGTCTGTTTTTGAAGTTATCAATCCTCAAACTCGGGACCATATTTTTTAGAGCCACCCATATAAGTTTAATAATCATGTTGGGACATGAAACAGTTTATCATTATTGGCCAATATTTATCAGGTGACAAGAACACATCATATAGGTATAAATATCAGCGCTTGGGGTACACTCGTTCATTTTTCTACGTTGATCACCGTGGTACGTCGTTTTCAACGTACAGGAAACGTTCACAATCTTCGACGGTCCGGTAGGCCAAAAGTCCTAGATCAACGCCAAAAACGCATCACTTATTGCTCTCATTTGCAGGATCGCTTCAAACTAGTTTCTTCATCAGCCAAAAAACCCGAAAACAACCAACAACAGACCTGTAAGTCGTCAAACCATACGCCAGACATTAACTCATCAACATTTGCATTGCTATAGACCTTTACGCCGTCCTATTCTGCCTCCCAAACATAGGCAATCTCGACTGGGTCGGGCGACAGCACATCAATGTTAGTGTTGGAGACACTGGGATAACGTTTTATTTACAGACGAGACAAGGCGTGGATCGATCAGACTGATACAAGCGTCCGAATATATACCGCCGTCCCAGAATGTTGGGGGATGACATAATAATATGTGAAAGGCACATCCTGGGACCTGTGTGCTTCCAGAATCTGCAACCAAGGCGTAGAGGTGGCATCACCATAGTAGCATACTAATATGTGCAACACATTTTGCAGCCTCACGTGGTGCCATCCCGAGCAGGCATGATGGTGTAATTGTTCAACAGAATATGTCTCTAGGCATATCCTGACATTCCTTGTTGAAAATAGCATCCAGGTAATGGGCTGACCAAGCCCCAGCGCAGACCTCAACTCAATTATTGAGTGGACTCATTTGAAGACAAGGATTAATAATGTCAAACTGAGGCCCAGAACCGTACACCAGCTCCACCAGACTATCACAGAGGCCTGAATTCAAGTTTTGCCAGCATTCACAAGACGATTGATCAATTCCATGACAAGAAAATGCCTAGCAGCTAATGGTGATAATGGCGGACACACCCAATAGTAAGGCCTTTAACACACACTCAATATAAAGGGAATTATCTCTGTCGATTTTAACAATATCTCCTACCGTTCTTTTTCATTTCCATGATCTCATCCTTATCTAAAATCTAAATAAAAAGAAGCAATGAAAAAAGCTGTATTAAAAGATGATACAAACGCTATCAACATGGGAGTTTTTTTTGGACATGAGTATACACAAACAAAATATACAACACACATGAATACATACATTCATAATGATACATACATACAAACATACATGCATACATCATAATAACATATATACAATCATATGTATGAATGCATATTATGTACATTTCATACATGCTTGCATACATACATACTTATTATCATGTGCATACATAAATACATGCATACAAAATGTATGCATGCATACATACGTACTTACATACAGACATACATTCACAAATACATACATACATACATACATACATACATACATACATACATACATACATACATACATACATACATACATACATACATACATACATATATACATTATCCTCATCATACTTAACACCTTACGTTTCTTTCCTCTCATATCTTGGTGGCTTTTGCGTGACAGTGATCGTCACTCTGTCACCGACATGAATGACGTCAACCAACATCCGGTCTTTCTCGCTGCCAGACAGACGCGAGAGCGCCGCTGGCTTGTTGATGACTCGGTTACTCCCGTCATTGGGCGAGTCGTGTGACCCGAATTCGGAATCGCTTCCGGTCGTGGAATGACCTCTCTTGCTGATCCCATAGGCGGTTCGTGACCTGGACGAGGAAGGATTTGCTGAAGAGACATTAGACCTCTTTCGACTGCTCAGGCAATAAGTGTTTCCGTCGTCTGTTCGTCATCTGTGATCAGTCCCAGGCAATATTCTAGTGAAGGTTGGTGTTTCAGCTTTGGATTTGTCGTTTCTGACGTGTACAAATTTGGTATTGCGACGGTAGTTGTAGTTGATGTTCTCTTGTCTCTTAGGAGACACCACCAAGGAAAATGGTTTCGTAGAGTTAACGTTTTGAGAAGACGTAGCTCTCCGTCGAGAGTGTAAACCGGGGTTGTTGTTTACTGTTGTGGCTACCATTGTTCATGTTCTCCTGATTTTTGGTCTAGATAATGAAAGGATGCCCACCTTTGTAGCATTGAAGACTGTCCACTGGAAACGGGGCCTGTTGCAGTTTTGGCGCGTTTCTGGCTGGCACACCAAGGGTGAGTCCCTCAGTTTCCTCCAGAAATCTCTCCTAAGAAGACGTATGTCGAAGATCTTGGTGGCTCAATATCAATCCCATATCAATGTTGTTGTCGTGGTTGTTCATTGTAGCACCATTGCTGTGGTTGTTGTGGCTATTGTTGTCGTTATTGCTGCTGCTGCTGTCCGCACAATAGGGATGGTTGTTGATATTTACTTTGCCGCGGTTATAGTCTTGGTTTTGTTAACAATTGAAAAACAGAAAATAAGAAATGAGCTAATGTGTTCTTACGGTTATGATATTTGAATTATCTTTTGAACAAAAGTATGCATTCAATCTTGTCGTAGCGCGGATGGATAAGTGGTAGACAATCTGGACTTGAGATCCTAAGGTGTGGTTCGAGTTCCTAATAATAATAATAATAATAATAATACTAATAATAATAATAATAATAATAATAATAATACAAATATTAATAATGATAATAATAATAATAATAAAAACATAATAATAATAATAATAATAATAATAATAATAATAATAATAATAATAATAATAATAATAATAATAATAATAATAATAATAATAATAATAACATAATAATAATAATAAAAATAACAATAATAATAATAATAATAATAATAATAATAATAATAATAATAATAATAATAATAATAATAATAATCTATATTATAAGGAAAATTGGACAGTGGGCGTGGCACTTTCCTTATGATCGTTTGTCTTCAGAATCGGCGGCATTTAAAACTTTTAACAAAATTACAGACATGGACATACGCAACTGTGTTTTATGCTACATTTCATTGAATTTACAGAATTTTCTTTTTTCTTTCGTTTTGCCGTGCTGTCAAATATTTTGCAATACCGGAAAGCAGTCATTTTGAACTAGGAGTAGGCCTACAGTGTTTCCGAATCTACCGCCGGGAGCAGATTGTTTTTCACATTCCGTTTGACTTCATTTGAACTCCTACAGTGATTTCGGTAAGTCATGCTATATCTAGATGTAATCTACGTGATATATCTTACAGAAATTGAGGTAGATCTATTTAGATTCTACACCTATATATAGAGTTTAAAGCCATCTGTTCTAAGCTAGAGCCATCTGTTTTAAAAATGTAGATCTCGATCAAGATTCTAAATTATGGCGTAGATCTAGATCGGCTTTAAGATAAAAATACATGTAGATCTCAAAC
>JAXRKP010002653.1:35000-41466 GCA_037039925.1 Doris montereyensis | reverse complement strand
TGATGGTGTGTCTGATCTTGAATGGAATAGATCTATTTCTTCTTTTTCATACATCTTCTCATAGAATTCCTTTATTTTCCTTTATTATTTCTTTATCATATACATAGTGGACTTACCACTTTTGTCCAAAATGATCAGTTGTTTGCTTTCTGATATCAATACTATATAGTATATAATACATTTACATGGTAACTAAAACTGTTTGTGACATAAATGCACATGAGTGAAAGCCTGCTTTTCAATTATATCACCATATTGATTTCATTGTGTGGGGTGGGGTGGGTGTTGTGAAATGTGGTCCCATCCCACAGGACCGCACCCCCCAGTGTTGCCTACTTCGATCTTACCAGGCCATTTAGTCCCCAATGTACTGTAATATTAGGTATCTATGGGGGTGTGCTAGTCACCGGAAAGATCTTTGTGTAACTCACTAAACACACTTGTATGTTTTATAATATTACAATATTACATTTTACACGTATATTGTTCATGTTGAATCTTACTTCAAAAGACTAAACTTGTAAAGTTTATGATTTGGTTGACATTGTATTTCTTTCTTTTGTCTTTCATACTATTCATAGACTTATACCAAACAACGTAGACACTCTCATTGACTCCATGAATAGCCTGGGGTGTGAGTGACAAGCCTCCCCAGCATTTTCCAATGTCAACTAAAATTAGTTTCACTGAAGGTATGCCAGCTGGACAGATGCTGAAAGAAAATGATTTAATTACTCAACTAAGAATTCTTGATGCCTGATTTTGTGAAGGATTTGAAAGTGAAGCAGACAGATTATCACGCGAACTGAATTCCTGATATGTCGTATATATATAACTTATTCTTTGTAATTGTGATTCTATAATGTTTTGTCAGAGGGCTAGGTAAGTCATTTGGCCTCATAATCTTCTACATTTATGGATTTCAAAAATGATTGGAACCTACAATACTCAATCAGGACATATGCGCATTCATTCATCATACAGATTTTTAATTATAGAGCTCCTATCAATGGCACTTTAATAAATAAATACTTTTTTCTTTTTGCACTTTTTGTTTTGGATTTGTAAACTATTCCCATGCTTTGGGGACTGTTTCTTTTATAATAATAATAATATTTGTTAACATAGACTAAATCGTGTGTAATGTTATCTTAAGTCAATCTCCCCGTAGTAAATTTTACATGAGAATCGTCGATAAGATCCCCATTTTCTTGTGTATTTTAGAGAGGGAAGATGAAGAAATTTCGATCTTTCATATATGCCATATACTATCATATTCTATTCTCTTAAAAATAACCTTGTTGCCATCTTGTAATTTTTCTAAAAGAACCTGATTGTCGTTTAAAGACAGGTACAAAATATACAGTTTCCATATTCCAACATAGGTCTAATATCAGTTTCATATATAGTGTAAGAACATGTTTTACGTCCATAATGAAAAACTACTATGAATAATTCTTTCTTGCAAATTAAAAAAACAAACTACAATGTATATCAATCTTCATCTGTCAAGTTTTCAAATATCAATCGTAAAAACCTATTTTGTGCTTGTTTGTCCTGTTTATTTTATCATAGAAATGATCAAATACAGACAATTGAAAATACATACACATATTAAAGAAAATAAAATATGGTTTGTGTGTACACTTATGATTGAGAAATAGGTGCATGCAAGACTAATATTAATAGTATGTCACTACAAATTATGTCATGACATAATTTGTAGACCTCGAGGTGAGAAATTCTAGGACTGTTGATTCTCTCTCTCTCTCTCTCTCTCTCTCTCTCTCTCTCTCTCTCTCTCTCTCTCTCTCTCTCTCTCTCTCTCTCTCTCTCTCTCTCTCTCTCTCTCTCTCTCTCTCTCTCTCTCTCTCTCTCTCTCTCTCTCTCTCTCTCTCTCTCTCTCTCTCTCTCTCTCTCTCTCTCTCTCTCTCTCTCTCTCTCTCTCTCTCTCTCTCTCTCTTTCTCTCTCTCTCTCTCTCTCTCTCTCTCTCTCTCTCTCTCTCTCTCTCTCTCTCTCTCTCTCCCTCCCTCCCTCCTCCCTCCCTCCCTCCCTCCCTCTCTGCTCCCTCCTCCCTCCTCCTCCTCCTCCTCCCTCTCTCCCTCCCTCCCTCTCTCTCTCTCCTCTCTGTCTCTCTCCTCTCTCTCTCTCTCTCTCTCTCTCTCTCTCTCTCTCTCTCTCTCTCTCTCTCTCTCTCTCTCTCTCTCTCTCTCTCTCTCTCTCTTTTTAAGTGCGTCAAGGTCAAATTATTTCGCAAATGTTATCCGTTGTGAGCGTGCAATTTTCTGAAAGCATGGCGTGCACTTATCGATATTTGTAACAAAAAAAGAAAACATTTAGTCACCTCCACACGCCATCAGCTGGCATTTATGCAAGCCGTGCAGTCATGCAGCGCGCAATTATCCTGCGACAACTAATACATGCTACTATCACTTGTTCCGCTTTATATTATAGAATCCGAACATTTATAAGCTGCTGCTTTGTACTTGGGCTATAACGACATTGAAAGGGACTTGGCTCTACATATTCCATGTATGTAGAAATTGATTTGTACGTTGGTCCACACTATTTTATTTACCTTCTCTCGACTGCATCCACCCCGGTAGAATGACACTGGCACTAAAGTTTTCAGCAATGAAATATGTGGAACTAGGAGTTGTCAATAATGATATTTGGAGATTATGATTATGACATTTATTATTGTGGAAGTGCATTTTTGAGGCGGACGATGTAAAAGGTTAGGGTTTAATTATAGAGCTATACTCGATACCGATCAAAATCGAATATAAAATGTATGCTCATATATTATATAATCACATTGAAGTTGAAGCCACATAATAATATCATGATTTTAAAATTAATTAGACAAAGTTGGTCACCCGCCGACAGCTTGCCTTTGCGCAAGTTGCAGTCAATGCAGGCTGCACATGCAATAATTATCCAGTGACTAATATCTAAACATTGAAGACACGTATTAGGAATTTTGTTTGGTATTTAATACAAGTACAAGTCTTCCTTACAACAAAATGATTGGCCATTCCTCATATTAATCCTCTCCCTTTCTTTTACTTGGACATCTGCCTCAAAATCGTTTGAGTTTTTACTCTCGCAATGCTAATCCCAATGTTAATGGTGTTATTATGGGCCACGTTGACTTTACGACTGTCTGTCACATCTCATGCATTTTTAATTAAATAGAAGAAAAAAAAATTGTTCACTCGCCAACAGCTTGCATTTGTGCAAACCCTGCAGTGATGCGGGGTGCAAATGCAATTATCCATTTTAGGGAGCGTAGTTAGCTCGATTTTTTCTGTCTATTCCTTGTGTTTGTTTTCGTCTTTGTTTCTATGGGGCTTTCATATTATCTTGCATCATTATCCAGCGACTACTATTAAGTACTATCTAAATATTGAATTTTGTTTTGGCTGTTTAATAAAAAAATCTCCCTTATCTTACAACAAAATGATTGGCCTTTTCTTCGAATTATCGTCTCCCTTTCTCTTACTCTTACTTGAACACCTGCCTCAAAATCAAAACCTTAGATTGAGCCTTCACTCTCATAATCCCAATGTAAAAGGATGTTATTGTTTTAGGTCTTTCAATCCTATGTCTGTCATCACTCGAGCCGTACATTCTTTTATTTATTTTTGTGGGTTCCCATAATTTTGGCGGGCTGTTGGCGGGTGTTGCTGGTAGATCCTACTTCTTTCTTTTCCTTCTTTCACTTGTCTTTCATCTTGCTGTTTCCTGTTAATTCACCCTGAGATCACCGTGATGGTGGAAGGGGTAAATTTCATTGAAACAAGTCCCAAAATTTTGTATGGATTATATTAATTTATATCGGTTCCATTCGCAATCGGAAGAGCTAATATAATTGCTATTTCGCCCTTCTTGTCTTTTGTAATTACTGTACTAGTAGAGCAGTAGAGAACCCGTTATTTCGCGGGTAAGATAACATATATTTCTTGTCTTCTTCATCCTCAAACCACGATGTATTGTTATAGAAGAATTTAATACTTTTTGAAAAAAGCAGATTGTTATTCGCTTTATTCTTTTTCCTCTGTCTGTCTTCTCCTACTTTCTTCTTATTTTCCATCTTCATTTTTATATTATGATAATGATATTGATAATATTTACTATTTCTTTGAATTTTATTATTATTCCTCTACATAAATCTTCTTGCTGGTGTTTATCATCTTTGTTTCCTTTCTTGTTTTTGTCATCTTCGTCTTGTTTTAATTAATTTAATTTAATTATCTAAATTCATGTTTTTCTCTTCTTTTTGTCTTCGTCTCCCTCTTACTTTATATCTTTTTCATTCTCATACTATTACTATACTCACCACATTTAAAAACGCACCACTGGATTACCTGTCTTCTTTTTTTTAAACTGGCAGGTTTATAAAAGTGGTTTAAATTATTCATATATTTTCGTTCACGTTAAAATAAAATGTGTTGTTTAAACTTAAAGTGTATTTGGATAAGAATAAACTAATACAAAGACATAGGATCTCCAATCAAAAATTAATTATTAAAACTTACTTACTTACTTACTTACTTACTTACTTACCTTACTTACTTACTTACTTACTTACTTACTTACTTACTTACTTACTTACTTACTTACTTACTTACTGCTTACTTACTTACTTACCCTCGTGGTGCTTGGGTGCACACGGCCACACAGTGGATCACCATCGAACACGATCAGAATCAGATGCCAATTTTGTCATCTACTCCCACGTCCATCCCTGGATCTTCATCTCTTTTTCGCGATGCTTCTCCTCCGGGTTTCTAGCGGGTGACCTCTTTTCCTTGTTCCCTAAGGGGTCCATCTGATAGCTATATTTTAGGGATGGCATCAGCATCCATCCTTAGGATATGACCAGTCCACTTCCATTTCTCTTCTCTTTCGCACAATCTGGGATATTGGCTCCAGTGATTTTCTTTCTTGAAAGTCGTTGTTTAATATCGTGTTTGGCCAAAATATTTTTGAGAATCTTTCTCAGACATTTATTTTCAAAGGTGTCCAGCTTTCTGCAGATGCTATTTGTTGTTTTTCAAGATTCAACAATATAGAGGAGGACAGCTAGAATATTTGATTTTAATTTTTTTTATAGAATCTGAGTTTTGTCTTGATTGAGAATTTTCTTGAGTTCCAAATATTTTTCAGTGATCCAAAATGCTTTTCTTGCTTTCCGTGACTTTTTCATAAATTTTCTTTGATCTCATCTTCAGAATTTCCATATTTTAAGTAATTTTACTTCCGATATATGTGAAAGCTTGTACATCCTCAATCGCCTTGCTTCCAAGTTTCACAGGTTTCGATTTGTTGTTCATCTTTATCATTTTAGTTTTTCCAATATTTATGTGTAGCCCCAGTTTTTTGTGCATTGTTATCATCTTGCTGTGTTTTGGTTTGTATATCTGTGATGTTCTGTGACAAAAGTACGTCATCATCAGCAAAATCAAGGTCCTCTAGTATTTCAATGAATGTCCTGTTTTCTTATTTTCAACGGATTCTTTGATAATCCAATCGATAGCAAGGCAGAATAGAAAAGGTGATAGAATGCAGCCCTGTTTCACACCTGTATTGATGTTCAGGTTCTTTGTCAATTTATTTCCACATATTACTCTAGCTAGGAAATCCCTGTAAAACAGTTTGCTTATGCTAACTTACCTTGGAGGGAATGCCAGTGTCGTAGGATGTGCCAATGCAGGTCTGTACATTATCAAAAGTCGTTTCAAAATCTATAAAATTTGAGTAAAGGAGAGCATTGCATTCTTAGCATTGTTCAAAAATTTGTCTAAAAGTGAGTATATGGTTTGAGCAAGAATGGCCTCTCCTAAAGCCTGCTTGCTGCTTTCTAAGTTTTGGTTCGACTAGAGTTTATACGGTTTAGAAATATTTTGCTGAAGGTTTTGTTGGTGATCAAGTATCAATATCATGATTCCCCTCAATTATCACATTTAGAAAGATCTCTTTTTTTGGTAGTTTGACGATGAGTCCAACACTCCACTCATTTTGGTAGCTCTTCTTGTTCCCAAATTTCCTGAAATATGCTTTGTAAAATTTTAGGGGTGTTTCTATCTTAATCATTTCTGCTGTCACCTGATCTTCACTTGCTGCTTTCCCTGATTTGAGACTTTCTATTGCCTTTTTATTTCATCTGAAGTTGGGGATAGCGTGTTGATGTCCGTCATTTTCTACAGGATGACCGTGCAGAGCCTTGGCATTTCTCTGCTTAAGATTACTCAGTGCGCTTTCCATCTGTTCATTTGTTCAGCTTCGCTCAAGAGTAAATTTCCTTCTTTGTCCTTCATCGGTGTATCATTGTTCATATACCATTTGGAAGGTTCTCTAGCTGTTTGGTATAGAGTTTTCATATCTTGTCTTTAGCTTACTTTATCTGCTATTTCTGCTAACATGCCATAGTAAGCTCTCTTCTCCGCTTTGACTGCATGT
>JAXRKP010002653.1:30000-32500 GCA_037039925.1 Doris montereyensis | reverse complement strand
CTCTCTCTCTCTCTCTCTCTCTCTCTCTCTCTCCTCTCTCCCATACACACATACAAAGACGTTCATGAGAGTATTGAGAGAGAGAGAGAGAGAAGGGGAAAGGGAAAGAGCTGGATAATCATTTACACCTGAGTCAAGTGAGGAAAGTAAAGAAGTGCCTTTCATAAGAGTACAACGTTGTGAAAATAAATCCACCTGTGCCAGCCGTAGGGCTTGAGTCAGTGTCGTCGTGATCACCAGCTTTCAATACTACTAACTACGGTAGTAGTATGTGGTTTGTACTAGTCTAGGACAGCCCTGTGGCAAAGGACGAAAAAGCAATAAAATTTAAAAAATATTAATAATATATTAATATGTCTCGGTGAATCGGTGAGCAGGTGAGACAGAGGCTGTAAATAAAGTTATATTTGTAAAGAGGAAATAAATTTAAATGTAAATACATGTATGTCTCGATGTTAGTAATAGTACTAATAGGGATTTTTTTCCCGGAGGCCAAGATCCAAAGCAACCTCTATGGCTCGTGTCTCTCCAACCCTTCCCAGTGAAGAGTTTCCGAGTTTATTTGTGCACACTCTCCACCAGAAAGGGTTTTCGAAGTTGACCCAGAGCGTGCGAGTCCCCCCCTTGTGGACATCTCCCGTAATCGAAAGGAAAGTAAGGAAGAATCCAGGAGGAACACATTTGAGGTATTGTTCCACAATCAAACAATGCAACCCGGATTTTATGTGCACAAACATTGTTTGATCGTTAGAACAGTAAGTTCTATTAGTAGCCACCTCGCCATAGATGTCGTCAAGGTGAATATACTTTTCATTCCTATATATACCATGCAAAACTCATTCTGTCTCTTTTGTTGGTTTTTTGTAATAGAATATTCAAATCTTAATTATTAATTATTTATGATACTTAAGTCTAATGAATTAAGATTTTTATGTTAATTTCTTTAATTGTTTATATATTTCTTAACTTATTTATACATATCTTCACCCAATTAAAATATAAAACAATGATAAACAAATATTTGTTAAACTTATCTATATTGTAACCACAACTCATATTATTCGTACAGCCCCAGGCGATATCAACGCGGTGGCAAGAGAAAACGGCACATAATAAAAACAATTATTAGGTAGGAGACCACAACCACGCCAACGCTGTGATTCCCGCTCACCTCCAACACTGACCACCATAGAGACGGATATGACAATACGGACACTTACCACCACCTCCACCACGCTGTCGGACCTATGTTTGGTCGTTCAACTTTTCTTTTCATGAAACCTCCCTGTCGTTTTCACAGTTTGCACTATCTTGTCGTTTTTTAAGGCCGAAGGGGTTGGACAATGTGACGGTGAAGTACATGGCAAAAACCAATAATAATACACATAGCCTGTGACACGTTGTGGAAGACACCATTTTCTGAAAAAAAAAAAAAAAGAAAAAAGAAAATATAGACGTATATAATATAAACATGAATAGGATTATAAACGAAATCAACACTGATTTCCATAGAGGAAAAAGTATATCGTATATGTGTTTGTGTACGCAATATAGAAGAAAACTTTCAAATTTTTGCATACATTTAACTTCTGTATTAGAACATGTTTACTTTGCGTGCAATTAATATCAAAATATAAAAGAAATTGCAATGCCATCTTTCGAAAGAAAGTGTGTAACAATTTGAAAGACATTACCTGTTATTTTGTGGCATTGCTCAATGCAAATGCATTAAGAATTGATCTACTTATTTTTCGATGTGACTGAAATGAGACGTGCAAAACCGTTTTGCTTAAAAACGTGGCACTATTGGCAATTTCTACAGGCCAAGGTATCACAGCTTTCATTTCTCAGCAATTATATTTCTGTCATAACGCTTTCTGTGTAATGCCCGTTTGATGATTATATCAAATAAATAAAAGGTATGATATATATGTGCTTTGTCTGATCTCAGGGTATTTTTTTATCGCCATGCAAAGGCCTCATGAGCAAACGTTTACCTGGTTTAATGGAGTGCTCCAAGGAGTGGCTCTGTTGTTGTGAGTAATGTGAGTGGAGTAATGTGAGTGGAAGCAATTCATTTGGATCGTTCTCCCTGGTCGCGTTAGACTGAGGTCAAGATGGCCATTCGTATTATTTTTACCGGCTATTTATTAGAATGAAAACTGCCATGCTAGTCTTAGAATAAAGTTGCGTCACACCTGCTTCATGTGTTAGGGAGGGCAAGCGGAAAACGTCTGCCATTCCAAATCCCTCCATCAACCCTCCCACTCACAGTATCTCAAGTACTAGAAATCTCAGTACAGATATAGGTAGTTCCAGCTCAGGTACCTTCCGAAATTGGGAAAGAGTGGGTCCCCAATATCCTAAATGAACGGGTAAACGGGCACAGATGCGAATCCAATCTGCCACGAGCTACTCATACTAAACACGGGTAATAAAATCTCATTCACTGTGGACTCAGAGACGTTTTATCAATAGAGACATGGGGGTACAACCGCCG
>JAXRKP010002653.1:7500-25000 GCA_037039925.1 Doris montereyensis | reverse complement strand
TAGTTGATTTGTTTTCGTAAGGCAGGCACAAGATGTCCCTTGAGAAACTATAGAATTGGGTATAAGTTTTCTAAATATCGAAAAAAAAACGTGGAAGCTATAGGAAATGCTGTAATACAAAGATGTTGCAAAAGATTGTTCGAAAAGGAAAACAAGGGCTATTGTACTCTGCGAATAAGACGCCACAAATCTCCCACAGATAAACACGCTGTGGTATTACCTGCCGTCGAGGCAATTCATTATCGCATGTATAATATGGATTAGCTCTAATAAGTTTAACTGAGTAAACGTTCCATAATAGGAATGAGACATGAGGCTGAAATATGGTGAGGAGGATAATGGGACGAATGCCATGTTTCTATCTGCTTGTTTGCTGTGCTTTTTGTTTCCTTTGTTTGAGGTCTCTTCTGTAGTAAGTTGGGTAAAATAATAAAATTCCGTGACCGTGGATTAAAAGGTTGATTTCTCTGCGGTTTGATCATCTTTAAGGCTTAAATTATAAAAACGTGCTCCCATGCACCCAGAAAAATAGTGGACTAACTATTTGAAACCACAAAATCCAAGACGGCCGCCTTGCAACATTATGAAACAAACAAGATAATTGTCAACCCTTAAGTGACACATCATTTTAGATGGGTTTTTTTCTTTCTTTCTTCCTTTATCAGCTCCCAGTCTACCTTCCAGTGCATGGGTTTAGATACCCGAAATGATCTTTCTCCAGGCTGTTCTGTCTTGACATTTTCTGCTTCCTTCCGTGAAAGTTACAATAATTGTTTGCTTTAATGACTTTTTTATATTTTCTTACTACTTTCTCTGAGATCTGCCTTTTGCTCTTTTACCTTGGGTTTTAGCACTGTATAATGATTGAGCTATTCTATTGTCATTCAATCTGTTTACATGCCCAAATCATCTTAGTTTTTATGCCATCTGCTTTGGTTTGATTTCTTATTGTTGTGTTTCTGATTTTATCTCTTTTAGTTTTCCCTACTACTCTTCTTAGATATTTCATTCAAGCTGCTTTTAATCTACAGTATCCCCCACTCTCCAAGGTCCAGGTTTCGCTGCCATAGAAGCGAGTAGGACAATAAACTGTGTTGTATACTGCCTTTTAGGTTTTCTTGACAATTCTTTTTATTTACAATTGCCTTGCCTAGAAAGTTATATATTGTCATTGCCTTTTGAATTATCTGGATGATTTCTTCTCTTAGTTTTCCCTCTGAGTTAATCATTACTCCTAAGTAATTGTAGCTTTGAACTTGTTCTAAATTTCCCCTGCCCGATTTAAGATTTTGTGTTTTAGCTTCCCTAGTTACTAGCATTGTTTTGATTTTCTTTGCATTTACTTTCATTCCTCTTTTATTTCATTCATTTTTCATCATGTTGATATTCGACTGAAGATCCCTTTCTGATTTTCAAACAAAACTAGATCATCATCAAATAAAAGCATTGATACATTTACTGGTTTGAGCTTCCACATACCTTTATTCACTTTCTTCATTTTTGAGGATGCCTTTGTGATTGCATCCATAAATGCGATAAATAAACAAGGACTTAGGATACAACCCTGTCTTGCTCATATATCTACATTCAATTCTTTAGATACATTTCCAGCTACTCTCACTGCACATGTTGGTTTATTATAAAAAAAAATTAATGGAATCTATTAAATTTTGCTCTACATTGTGTTCTTGTAAAGAATGCCATAGTTCGTCCCTCCTCACAGTGTCAAATGCCTTTTCTAAGTCAATAAAACACAAGTGTAAGTCAATGTTTCTCTCAAGGAATTTTTCTATTATTTGTCTTATTGTAAATAAGTGGTCTTGCACACTTCTCCCTGGTCTAAATCCACTCTGATGCTCTTCAATCTGATCCTCTAGTCTTTTCCTTAGTCTCATTTCCAAAATCCTGGCATACACTTTTCATGGTACGCTAAGTAGTGATATCCCTCTGTAGTTTGAGCATTCCATACTTGATCCTTTCTTTTATATTTGTACGACCGTTCCTTTTTTCTAGTTATCTAGCACCGGTTTTGACTTCATGCTTGTTGGCATATGGCATGTAGTAGTTTGTCTGCCTCTCTCCCTTGGTTTTTAATCATTTCTTGATCTGCTCCTGGTGCTTCACTTTTCTTATAGCTGTTTGGAGGTCTTCCATTGAAGTATCTACATCTTCAACTGTCTCATCTGGATTAGTTGTTACTATTACTTATTGAACTGTACTCCTTGTTTAATATGGAAGGATTGTGTAACTGTTGAAAATATTTTCTCCATGTTTCCATGATTTCGCTGTCTTCTTTCATTATCTCTCCTTTTGCGTTCTTAATTTGTCGTATTGGGTATGGTTTGGTCTTTCTCATGCTCTTCATTACTCCACAGAACAGCTTTTGATTAACTTGATAGCTTTCTTGAAGTCTTTGTCCAAACTCTTTCCACTGTTACTGTTTTGCTTTCCTAACATCCTCTTTGACGATAGTTCTTCTACTCACGTAATCTATCCTATCCTCCGGTCTCTTTGTTTGCAAGTATTTCTTCCAAGCATCCTTCTTTTCTTTGATCTTACTCTTAACATTCTCATTCCACGATGTTGTTCTTTTCCTATCTCCTTTAATGTGTTTCCTACCACAGACCTTTTCATTACAACTAAGGGGTGTTTCTTTATACATTTGCCACTTTTCTTCTATTGTGCTATCATTCAGATCCTTCTGCCTTTCATCTGAGAAATATTTTTATCCTGGTTTATTTAGTCCTCTATTTCGAATTTAGTAGCTTTCTTCTTTTTCATTTTCTCTTTGTTTTCTTCAATCAGTAATCTCATTTTGGCAATCCCTAGGTGATGATCGCTAAATATTTCTGCTCCTCTGTTTACCCTTGCATCCATTGTACTGTAAAAAGGGTGCTGCTAACTATTATGCAGTGTATGATTGACTTTTCACATCTATCTCCATTTACCCTTGTGTATTTGTGGATATCTTTATGAGGAAAAAAGGTGTTGGCTATTTTCATGTTATTCCTTGGTAAAAATCTATTAGTCTCTCTCTATTTGGAGAAGTTGTTGTCTCTCCTTCTGTACCTATGTCTCCTCCTGGTGTTCCTACATTGCTGCCTACTCTAGCGTTTACATTTCCTAAAACCATTAGTTCCTGTTTTGGTTTGAGATTCTCTGCAGCTATTTGTAAATCGTTTTCGAAGATATATTTTTCTTCTTTGGTGGTGTCTTCATTTGGTCTATAAGCTCTTAATAATTTAATTTCTCTTCCTTTTGGTTTAATATTTACCTCTAATAGCCGTGGGCTTATAAATTTTCATGTTTCTAGTAGCTTTTCTTGCCTTTTATGCATTAGGCAATAGGCCTACTGTTGCTCTAGCTCTATCTTTGACATTTACTCCTGAGAAGATTAAAAAATGATTTGGTACTACATTTTCTATTCCTTGTCCTTTTTGCTTTGTTTATGTAATGGCCAAAATGTCTACTTATTATTGTTTCCACTTCTTCAGCCAATTCTCTTTTTCAGGTATTGTCCAAATATTCCATGTTCCAAAAATCGCAGTCCGTGTTCTTTTTCAGAGTCGTCTTCGAAAGTTCAATCCGGGTATATCATATTTCTTTCTTTGAATTTGTTTGGTTTTGGATAAGCAGGATTAGCCCACTGTACCCTAGGTACCTTGCGCTCCCTACCGGCCTTGTTATTTCTGTCTGGGTTAACTCCCTTAGCCTTTGGTCATTGAAGACCAACATGCAAGGCAGCAGGTTGTTATTTTATATCAGGGTTATCTCCCTAGCCTTTGCTCAGTCAAGACCTGCCTGCAAGGCAGCAGGAGACTCGTGGAGGGCGGGGCCGCCTGATCCCCGTACAGGTGCTTACCTGTCCACTGCCCGGCTAGATGTTTTACAGTCATAAAAATCATTCTGACATCCATTCTTACTTCATGAAAATTTTGAAGGTAAAAGTTCAATATGGCGGTGTCCGCCATCTTGGAATTTCCATATTATTTACCGTTCGTCTACTATCATGTCCAATACATGAGTTCAATGTATTTTAGTATCAATGAATTCATTTTATGTGCTGTTATGCGACACATTGTGTTGTTTTACACAGTACAATGTCATGTGTCTGCTTTTCATACATTAGGCTATGCATTTCAAACAACAATATTAAGTGGGTGGCGCCTTTCGGAGTTGTATTTTTCCTTTTAAGTTTGGGTTTCTTCTATAAGTATATATATATATATATATCTAACTATCATAGTCATTTATGGCATCTTATATATATATATATTTTGTATATATTTATATATATATATATATATATATATATATATATATATATATATATGATAACTATCATTTTATATCATTAAACAGTTTTTATCTTTGGTTGCCAAAGTGCATCTTTTTTCGAGCTCGATATCCTCACTATCACAGTCATTTTCAAAACCTGCATCTTCTATCACATCATTTTGTCATCTTCTATCACAGTCATTTTGGCATCTTCTATCACAGTCATTTTGGCATCTTCTATCACAGTCATTTTGGCAGTTCTATTTTCATTTTGGCATCTTCTATCACAGTCATTTTGGCATCTTCTATCACAGTCATTTTGGCATCTTCTATCACAGTCATTTTGGCATCTTCTATTACAGTCATTTTGGCATCTTCTATCACAGTCATTTTGGCATCTTCTATCACAGTCATTTTCTTCATCTTCATTTTGGCATCTTCTATCCTCATTTTGGCATCTTCTATCACAGTCATTTTGGCATCTTCTATCACAGTCATTTTGGCATCTTCTATTATTTTTTGGCATCTTCTATTACAGTCATTTTGGCATCTTCTATTACAGTCATTTTGCTTCTTATCATTTTATCTTCTGTCAGTCATTTTGGCATCTTCTATTACAGTTATTTTGATCTTCTATCACAGTCATTTTGGCATCTTCTATCACAGTTATTTTGGCATCTTCTATTACAGTCATTTTGGCATCTTCTATTACAGTTATTTTGGCATCTTCTATTACAGTTATTTTGGTATCTTCTATTACAGTTATTTTGGTATCTTCTATTACAGTTATTTTGGCATCTTCTATTACAGTCATTTTGGCATCTTCTATTACAATCATTTTGGTATCTACTATTTAGTTATTTTCGCATCTTCTATTACAGTTATTTTGGCATCTTCAGTTATCACTTCTAGTCATTTTGGCATCTTCTATTACAATCATTTTGGTATCTTCTATCACAGACATCTTCTATTACAGTTATTTTGGCATCTTCTATCACAGTCATTTTGGCATCACAGTCATTTTGACATCTTCTATCACAGTCATTTTGGTTATTTTGCATCTTCTATTACAGTCATTTTGGCATTTCTGGTTTATTTGGTATCTTCTATCACAGTCATTTTGGCATCTTCTATTACAGTCATTTTGGCATCTTCTATTACAGTTATTTTGGTATCTTCTATTACAGTCATTTTTGCATGGTAATACATGTCTTGTCGTCTCCATCAGCTCTTTTACTCCATCATTCCTTTTTTCACTTTTTAAGACGTCCATAACTTACTGGGTTTTTTTTGCCATTGGACGAGAACCTCTGCTTCAAGCCCATTCATCACCTCCCACGTCCAGACATAATTACATGTTGGATGCATATTTAAGTAAGTTCGATTAAATCTAAGAGAAGTCTAAATCAAGCTGATAGTGCTAGATCTCTAGCTGCCAGCACACTTGCGACATACTGTAATTTCTCTCGTTTTGGGGATTGGACATGAGCACATTGTTATTTAAACAGAAAGATTAACTAAACATCAGACTTTTGTTTTACGAAATAGAATATGGTAGTAGCGCATCAATACTGACAGAAGGATGAGAGAAGAAATATAAATCCTCAGAAATGATGTCTTGATGAATATAAGCAAGGTGAAAAAATATTACTGGCTTGCTCAATCTTTTTTTTGGTTTTCGTTGTTGTTGTTGTTGTTGTTGTTGTTGTTGGTGATGTTGTTGTTGTTGGTGATGTTGTTGTTGCAGTGCTATTGTCTGATGTTATTATTTCTATGTTGTTGTTTTCTTTGTTGATGCCTTCGTTGTTCTTATTGCTCTCGCTGTTGTTCATTTCATTTTGCTGATGTCGGGCGTTTAGTCTCGAATTGGTTTGCTCACTTTAATTGTTCTTGATGTACTTTTGTTCCTGCTGATTTCTAAAAAGAATTTTGTTTTAGGGGTGCACGGCTGAGATTTATTGTTCACACTGTTGTTTATCAGTCATTGAATACAGTGTTTAATTCTGTGATAATCAGATCCTCCCCTGACTTCATTCTTCTGAAAAAAAATATTATTTTGATATTGCTTAAAAAACAACATTCACTATATTGCATTCAAGAGAGAATTGTTTCTAAACAAAAAAAAACCTTATGTGGCAATATTTGCGTTTTAGTTTAACCCACAGATAGGAAACGCTTTGCCAGAAATAAAAGGCACCGGCGCTCAACAGGAAATAATAATATAACCAAATCTTTGTTTAGCTACAGTTCCCTATAATATAATCCAAATCTTTGTTTAGCTAAATAATATAACCAAATTTTGTTTAGCTACAGTTCCCTATAATATAACCAAATCTTTGTTTAGCTACAGTTCCCTATAATATAACCGGGATGTAGACCAGAGGCAATGGATCGGCCTCTAAACCAAAACGTGTTGAAAAGTAAAATCTTTCCTTCCATCCCTCCCCCACCCCACCTGCGGGTCCAGAGGTGAGTGATAACAACACTCTGCACTTTGAAGATCCCTTGGCTGTTCATAAAGGACGCAATTCCTACAAAATCCTCGGCTTTTGTGACAATTAAGTTAGATTCAAATGTAACCTGGATGGGAGGGGCTGATGCCTAATTGTGTTTCTAACACTCTTAATTCACCCTGAAATCACTATGTATCGTGAACGGAAAATTCCAATAAAACAAACTTCCAAACAAACCTGCACTAACCCAAAGACCATCACGCATGCTTTACTGGGGTGAACATCTTTACAAACAAACTACACTTAACCTGAAGACCATCACACATGTGCTTTAGGAGAGTGAACATCTTCTAAAAAACTACACTAACCCCAAGACCATCACGACGATTTTACTGGGAACATTTACAAACAAAACTCACTAACCTGAAGACCATCACACATGAGGAGAGTGAACATCTTTACAAACAAACTACACTAACCAAGACCATCACGCATCTTTTTGGGGTGAACATGTTTTCAAACAAAACTACTCTTTCCCTTAATTCACCATGCTTACTGGGGTGAACATCTTTACAAACAAACTACACAACCAGGAATATCCGCATGCTTACTGGGGTGAACATCTTTACAAACAAACTACACTAACCCGAAGACCATCACGGCTTTACTGGGGTGAAATTCAACACACTGAAACAAGACATCACGCATGCTTTACTGGGGTGAACATCTTTACAAAACAAACTACACTAACCCGAAGACCATCGCATGCTTTACTGGGGTGAACATCTTTACAAACAAACTACACTAACCGAAGACCATTACGCATGCTTACTGGGGTGAACATATTTACAAAACACACCTGCATTAACCGAAGACCATCACGCATGCTTACTGGGTGAACATCTTTACAAACAAAAACTACACTAACCTGAAGACCATCACGCATGCTTTACTGGGGTGAACATATTTACAAACAAACTACACTAACCCAAGACCATCACGCATGCTTTACTGGGGTGAACATCTTTACAAACAAACTACACTAACCGAAAGACCATCCATGCTACTGGGGTGAACATCCTTTACAAACAAACTGCACGTTTTTTATCCCTTCCTCTTGTGGTCTCCTGCCCAACATCTGGATTCGTAGAAGGGACAAGAGCTCATGGCAGACAACGCACCACATACGTAACACTAACAGCGTTAAGACAAAACACGTCCGATATCACCACCAACTCGGGTTTTACCAAGAAATGCTGAAGACAGAACGGCGTGGAGAGGAATGGTTGGCAACGTGTTGAATAGCACAAGCCACAAATGATGATGATGATGATGATGATGATGATGATGATGATGATGATGATGATCCAAAGACAATCTACGTTTAGATTTAAATGTGTAAACTAAATGACACGACTCAAATAGTGGTAATATTGGTAAACCTCTGATTCCGGGTATTGGGGTGGTGGTGGTTGTCAAAAAATAAATTTATGCTTAAAATTAGGTCTAAATAAATACAAATTTGACGAGTGCTACAAGAACACACACACACACTCACACACACACCCTACTGCCGCCCCAATAAACAAACAAAACCTTTTTTTTTTATCATACAACAAGAATCACAATGCACGAATTAGTGGGGATGATGCAATGTTTGGGCGTTATAACAGGGTGAAACAGATTATTCTTTATTGTTAATCTGACTTGCACATCATTGCTCAGTTACATCCCGTAATGCAGCGGGTTAGTCTGTAAACGACGTGACACCTCCCTACCAACTTTTGATAAAAAAATCACCGATTGCGTCTCTTCTAAGTTGCCTGTATTTCGCTGTAAAAGCCAAGGGACTAGGTGGTTATCCCCCTTACCTGAACTAGGGACGGGGAATATAAAAACATATTTAAAAACCTAGAAAACATTGTTTCAACCTGCCGGGCACGAACCCACGACCTTTAGGCTGAGAGACTGATACCTTACCTCTGGACCACCGAGTCCCGCTTCGTAAACACGTAAACACGTAAACAAAAACACGTAAACACGTAAACACGTCAACACGCCAACACGTAAACACGCAAACGCCAGAACACGTAAACATGCCAAACACGTAAACACGTAAACACGCTTTCAACACATCAACACGCCAACACAAACACGAGAACGCTGTAAACATCATAAACACGTAAACACGCAAAAAACGTTAAACACGCAAACACGTAAACACGCCGGTTTTCTAGATCAGTTCCCGTGATAACACTATGATGGCTACAGTGATCAGGGTAGAAAGAACGAGTCGCATGGAGCCCCCAGCAACCATTTTCTTTCACACAGGCACTTATTGTCCAGTATAAGCTATTATGCTGCGATCTCAAGGCAATATAAAACTCTCGTTTCATAGGGGTGAAAATATAAATATGCATTAATATCGCAGGATTGTTGAAATATGTGTCGGTGGTTAATCATTTTGTTTGTTTATGTTAGTTTTGTTGATGAGCTTTTTAAAATTTGTTTAGTTTTGTCTCTGGTTGGGGTTTTTTTATTTTCATTTTGATCTTGTTTTTTTGTTTTATTTTCTTCTGTTTTTGTTTTGTTGTTGTTTTGTTGTTGTTTTGTTTTATTTTGTATGTATTTGTTTTGTTTATTTTAGTTTGATTTTGCTTCCGGTTTGTTTCGTTGTTTTCATTTCGTTTTTCAATCTTAATTACTTGAGCATACACTTGATGGTAAACAGAGTCTTAAAAATGCTTTTTCGCAGCAAGTAGCTAATAGGAATGAAAACATGAAATATTTATACGTATGAAACGCAAAAACAAACGAAAAATCAAACATATTTTCATACCATCTTGCTGGCGTAATTCCTACTTTGATATTATGAGAACAGATATTTTGGGTCCATAGAAAATGGAGGCTGGTGTTGTCAAGCAATTTTTCTCTCTTCCCAGCTCCAGCTCTGTTTGTCCTGTCTGCAAGATCCGTGGAAAGGAATGATGTTGAAACTGGTTTCTTGCTCTGTGAAAAGTTATTAAGTCTCTTTCTCTCTATGGTATCCCAAGGGCTGCCTTTGAGCACGTTGGATTTCAAACCATGTTGTCAATAACGTGGCTTTCTTACACAGTTTGGAGGCAATAAATAGGGAACAATACAAGAGGAATGAAACAACGTGAAGATGAGGGTTTTTCTTGTCAGAACGGAAGAGAGGAGTATTTATTTTTTGAGATAAAGCTTCGGACTACTAGTAGTTTCGTAGTTCTGCATGACCATTCTCAACATCCCTTTTCTTTAAGATGACAACAGACAAGTACAGACGATTTTTTGACAAGAAGTAATATAATATATATATATATAAAATCGAATGCGAATGGAACACAGACAAACAATTACTATCACTGGACGAAACAACATACAAGTCCATCAGTTCTTATATTCTTAGTAATGGGTGGTGTAGTCCTTAAGACGTATAGGGAGGCGTCTGTTGGTGCGTGGTCTTAGGTTATAGTTTTGCTTCTCGAGTGAGAATGGCTGTGCTCTGGAGTTCGAGTCCGCGCTTGCGTCTGAATTCGGAGAATCGACATGGTAGATCAATGAATTCATCGACCTGATTGTGTCTCATGTTTCGAAGATGCACTCTGTTCCTTGTATATGTCCCACTGTTTTTTTTTCCTTTAATCTCATATGATCTTTGGTTCTTCTTTTCCAATTACCACACCTGGTTTCAATTGTTCATTGGGTCTTTATAATAGACAGGACTGTTCACATGCAGCTCAGCGAGGTTTTTCAATGTTTGTTAAATGATCTTTTGATGACATCTCGCCTTCGCTGTCAGCGCATTTTTGTGTCATAGTCATTTCTTGCTTCAGATTCTTTCGATGGTAGCATTGTTCTAGGTCTTCTACCTAGCATCATTTCTGCAGGGCTAATCCGAGTGTCTTGTTTTGGTGTGTTTCTTAATTCTAACAGAGCACGAAAAGGGTCTTGATTGTTTTCTTTGCATTTCTTTAGCAATGTTTTTATTGACTTCACAGCAGCCTCAGCTTTTCCATTGCTTTGATGATGGTGTGGGGATGATGTCTTGTGGGTGATTCCCCATGTGTTTGTGAATCTTTGGAATTCAGATTTAAGTGAACTGCGAGCACACAGTCGGACATGATGACTTTGGGTATTCCCCATCGAGCGAATAAAGTTTTAGTTTCTTGATGACTTGGGTCGTTGTTGTGGTACTCAGCAAGTCGATCTCTATGAAGTTACTGAAATAGTCCACCACAATTAAATAGTTCAGCCCTTCATTTTCACAGAGGTCTATGCCAATTTTCTCCATGGAGATTCACCCTCCTCATGTTGAGTTAGGGTCTCACGTTGATTGGCTGGTTTGTGACGTTGGCATATTTCACATTGATCAGCCAGTTGTTTCACTTCTTGACCAATGCCGGGCCAGAATATCGTCATACGAGCACGTCGCATCATGCTGTCATATCCCAAATGTGCTGCATGGAAGTTTGGCTTTCATGTCTTGTCGAGGCGACTTAGGTAAGATGACTCTTTCCCCTTTGTACAGCACGTTGTCCTCCAAGACTGATGGACTCTCGGAGTTGCCAGTATGGCATCAGTGCAGGGTCGATGTCATTTTTGCTTTGTGGCCAACCATCACATGTGTATTTTAGGAGTCCTTGGAATAACTGTTTCCTTCGTCGCTTGTCTGATATATTCGGAGTGTCGCATCCGGTATCGACGCGGATGACAAAACATTGATGTGGAGAAAGGGAATTTCATGAGTTTTGGTCTTTCCCAACAGCTCTACTTAGTGTGTCTGCGATTAGCAATTTCTTCCCTTCGAGATATTGGAATTCACAGTCATATCTGTGTAGTCGATCAGGAGATTTTGCAACAATCTTGGTGCTTGGCTGAGTGGTTTTCTTAAGATGTTGGCAAGAGGTTTGTGATCATTTTGCACCAAGACCTTCGACGATAGGTGTAATGACCAAAACGTTCTAAACCGATGACAGACAGCTAAAAAGTTCTTTTCTATTTGTGCCCACCGGACGCTTGAGTTTGTGAGAGAGTCTTGGAGGTATACTCTGATTAAGCATTCTTTGTATAATGACCGCCTCCTACACCATCCTGACTGCTGTCTACTTGTAGAACAATATCTTCGTTGCTGTCAAAATAGGCGAAGTTTTAGTTCACGCACGAGCGACTTTACATTTTCAAAAGCAGTGTGTTACTTTGAGTCCATTTCCAAAGAGTTTCTTTTCCGAAGTTAAAGCTCGCAGAGGTTCCAAGTGTTGGGCCAGATCCGGAATATATCTTGCCAGGTATTGTATAGTGCCATACAATCGTCGTACAGAAGAAATATCTGTGGGAACTGGGAGGTGCTGGATGGCTTGGACTTCGGCTGGGTCAGGAGATATGCCATCTCTTGTTATCATGTGTCCCATGAACACAACTCGTGTTGCTTCAGTACAGATTTTTTTTCATTTAGATTGATGTGTCTTTCTTTCACACCGCTGTCTTAATTCATTCATACGGATCTGTAGATTTTCCTCTGCTTCTTTGTCATCTTTACCACATCCAGCGATGACGACATCATCAGCGATATGAACTGTATTTTTCAGATCTTGCAGTGCTTCTCCAAGTTTCTTCTGAAAAAATTTCACTGCTGACTTTGGAGGCCAAATGGCAATCGAGCCATCTGAATCGACCAAACGGAGTGATCATGGTCGTCAACAAACTGGATTCATAGTCGAGACGCACGTGCCAATATGCCTCCTTGACGTCCAGCTTGCTGAAGATTTGGCATCCTTGAGATCTCGCAATACATCATCAAGTATTGGTAGTCTAAAATGTTCTCTAAAAAGAGCTTCATCTGGTGGTTGGGGGTCGATGCAGACGCCGTATTGATCCATCCGATTTTTCAGCAATAGCCATCTGGCTAACCCATTCTGTAGGTTCATCGATAACTTGCAGGACGCCTCTTTCAACCAGGTTTTCTAGTTCAGACTTGACCTTTTTTGTATGGCAATGGTAATCTTCGCATGGCAGAGTACGAGGTTTGATTGACTGATCAGTCCTCAGGCTTGCTTCTCCAAGGTCACCAAGTTTGCTTATTGTGCCAGTGCATACACTTGCAATAAATTGTGCATCATTTATTGTCACAAAATTCAGTCCTTTCACGGTTTTGAGTCCCAGGAGGTATGCATAATTGTTAATGAACAACTGTGAATTCGACCTTGTGCTTTGTGTCGTTTTTTTAGTCACTTGAAGTTCAACAACACCTAGTGGAAGCATTTTCGATCCATTCCACATAATTAATGTTGATTAGTCTTTCTGACTTGCCTTTTACTAACATACTTCTGGCAGATAGTATTTATATCGGCAGCTGTGTCTAGTTGGAAACGCATTTGGCATGTTGTTGACTTTTAAGACCGCTAAGCTGACTTTTTGTTAGTTGTTATTGCAGACAACCACATATCATCAGATTGGCTATTGATGTCCTCCAGGAGTCTGATTCAGCATGGACAGCATGTATCCGTTTCTGCACATCACTTTGAAGTGGTTTCTTCCATGGCAGAATGTGATGTTTTACTCCCATGCGGGACACAGTTCTTTTCTCATTGCATGAGTGGTACCACAGAATTGACATTCGCTATGTCTGGGCCTCTGTGGTTGCTGGAAGCCTTCTAGATTGATAAAACTGGGGCGTTGATTTCCTTGCTGGTCGACCTTCTGGATGTCGATTCTTTTGGTTTTTCAGCTTGCATCGTTATCATCTGTTTCTTAGAGGACTCGAGTGATCTAGCAATATCAATGCATTTGCTTAACGAAGTTTTGACTCTGCAAGAGTCTCCTCCTGGTCAGGCTCACATTTATTCCTCTATAATGACACGGTCTCTGATGAGACTTTCCTCAAGAGTTTCATAATTGCAGCTCTTCACGAGTTTTCGAGCCTGACATACTTGTCAACGCTCTCCCCATCACGTTGGTTCCTACTGTTAAAAACAAACGCTCATACGACTTTGTTAGTTTCGGCCGATGCAATATTTCTCAAAAGCATTCAAGATCTTTTGAAGGTCCTTCTCATCCTCATCTGTGAATACGGCCATCATAAACGTCCAGCTTCCTCGCCAATGCATGATAGCAATGTGGCAGTTCAACTTCAGGGTTCCTCCTTGTCCAGTTTGCTGGCAATTTCATAGTTTCTCCAGTCACGCCTGAAAACCTTCCAGTTGGCTGTCAAGCGTTATTAAGATCAAGGAGGTCGATAAGGTTATTCTTGGCTGGAATTATTAGCATTATGACGAGAATGTTAGATGCAACTGTGTAGGGAACAAACTAGTAATTTCTTCAGTTATCTCCCTTTGTTCAGGACTTTGAGCAGGAGTGGTGTTTACAATGGCTCGCTCACGGGCAGATGGGCTAGATGCGCAAATTTAAGTACTACAATGACTAGCTGTCTGGTAGTTTTCTATTTCATGGAATGCAATAAAACTACGTCACCGCTGCCACCATGTCAATAACGTGGCTTTCATGTTGTTTGGAGGCACAAATAGGAACAATACAAGAGAAATTTGAAACAACGTGAAGATGAGGTTTTTGTCAGAACGAAGAGAGGGAGTATTTATTTTAGAGATACAGCTTCGGACTACCGTAGTTTCGTAGTTCTGCATGACCATTCTCAACACATGTGAAGTAATATCTTTTTTAAAAAGAGAAGTAATATGAGCTTTGTTCATTCCTCTTTATAAACGAATCCGAGTTCAATATGATAGCACGTTTTTTCTGCTATGCCGTGCCAATAATGAACGTACAATGTATCGTAATGGTATGTCTGACAAACTGGTCGGGTGGTGAACGTTACGATACCAACGGCAGGAACTCGCGACTTCTTTCTCTCTCTGTCTCTTCGTTCCTTGAAACCCTATTTATATGCGCTAAACATTTCGACATCTCGCTTGCCTGGTTGATCAACGTTCCTAAACAGATTGGCGATTCATGGAGTTTCCCGGTGTGCGTTCTTTTTTCTTTTACAGTGCATAACTACAGAAACTCCCATTTAATGATTACTAGAACAGTTAAGTTGGCAACATGTGTTTGATTACATTTTTATTCTGTCCGATGGAGGTGTTTGAGTCGGAGTGAAAAGCCCCGAAACCATTTTGAAGGGTTTTTGTTTTACTGTCCACAAGTCCGAATTGTCTATCATTTCAGTTCTGTCCATCTGTGGTTTCCGCTTATCAAATGTAACCACATGTCTAACTCTTGAAAAGGTTATATTAAGGGTCACCAAAGTCACTTTATAGAAAATCCCCAATGACAACAGTTGTTTTATCATGCGGTACAAGGTTCACAAGTAGTTGCAGATTTTAATTTTGTCAATTTGCATGCAATGTTATCAGGCCATCCTGACCATTCTCTGAGACTAGGCTCTGTCTAATGAATGCCTCCCTTAATTGTCAACGACTTTAGTCTGGTTGTCCCGAAAGACGATAATTCACATTAGGACTTTTTTCTTGGTTTTCATTTTGTGTATTTATTTGTGTGTGTGAGTGTGTATGCATGTATGTATGTGTGTGTATGTGTGAGGGAGAGAGGAGAAAGAGAAAGTGTGTGTGTTTGTATATGTGTGAGGGAGAGAGAGAGAGAGAGAGAGAGAGAGAGAGAGAGAGAGAGAGAGAGAGAGGGGGGGAGAGAGAGAGAGAGAGAGAGAGAGAAAGTGTGTGTGTGTGTGTGTGTGTGTGGTGTATATGTGCGTGTATGTGTGTGTATGTGTCCATCTGTGATTTGTTGTGTTCTTTTCATTCATGGCGTATCCTGATAGGACGTCACCCGTGAAGGTTCACATGAAAGGTCACACGGTTGGCAGCCAACCTTCTAGTCTGTTATTGCCATGTCCAACCAGTCTGTTACATCTGTTCTACTATGTTAAGTCTCCCCCTTCTCTCTGCCTTCTGTTTTTGCTTTCTAATATTCGTTTGTCCATTGTTTCATGTCTTTATGTACTTAAGATATTTGAGTTTCCGCTTTTGTATTTTGTTGAAAGCAATTTTTGTTGAACCTTTATCATTTTAAGGGCTTTTTCGTTCTTTACTTTTTAGTGTTCTTAAATGACAAACATGAGGAAAAATAAATAATTATATTTCCTTACCTCTTTTAATCCTCCAATTGATAATGGGCCGTCGCATACCAACTCTTCCCATCTCACACCTCCACGCCCTCCCCATACAACAATTATGCCTCAATCAATTCATCTTCTTTCCTTTTTCCCCTTCTCTGACACATCACACCCACTCATACATACACAAACACATCCAGAAACACACACACACACACACACACACACAATTGTGTGTAAAATAGACCTTATCAAACTTCTACTAACTCGTATCGGTGGCCGAGCGTTAGGCTCGTGGAGTGGGAATCATAAAGTTCCGGGTTGAATCCCGTAAAGAAAGGTCCTGACGTTGTGTTCCTTGGAAGAGTCACTTAACAGGCATTTTCCATGGCGTAAATGGGTACAAGAACTAGCTTGGAGTAAAAACCTGCGTCAAACCAATGTCCTGGACAGGAGGTGTTTATTGTCACCTTGTTCAACTCCTCGCTATTGAAATCGGGATAAGCTCCTGTTTCTATGAGTTGTAATGACATTGAAAGAGCATCTACCATTAACTCATATTTTGTGTTCACTCATTCACAATTAAAACTCAAGCAAGTTTCAAACGAAATATATAAAAATGTACTAAGACAAGAAAAAGTGAAATAAAACATAACTTTTAATGGATTTAACGAAGTTTTAAAAAATTGCGATAAAACAAAATTTGGATAATAAATGACATCATTTGATTTTTCAAGTTTTCATCAAGTAATGAGTAAAATTAAATTTTGCAATATAACACATTCCCAGTAAAATAACAGTTATGATTAAAAGCTTTGAACATAATCAAACCATCTCATAAAATTCAAACATTCCCCAGTAACAGATATGATTAAAAGCTTTTTGAAAATAATCAAACCATCTCCTAAAATTCAAACATTAAATAAAAACATAGTCAAAAGTCAAATGATGATCTCGGTAAAATGTGAAATACAAAAATAAATCACAGATTTCGGTAATTTGTTGAACATAACAAAATTAAAGCTAGCACCTAATGTAAAAACATATAAACACTAGTTATTAGTGTTAGATTAAATAAAACGACATTGCACTGGTCCAAATGAATAAAAACGTGAAACGAATTGCCCATCTCTTGGTTCCAAACTCAGCCTCATAAGGATGGAACTGAAAGGAAAATTAAATCCAATTCAATCTTTGTGTGCACCTCATTTCATCGACATGCACATTAATTAAGTTTGTTTTATCGACACATTCCGGCAAGTCACCCAGTTTCATCGACAATCATTGTTCTCACAAGATGTCTATGTAATGCTTATTTGTAATCAAATAACATTACTAAATTCCGTCACGATACCCTCTTTAAAAGTTAGTTGACTTTCATGTAAATATCACATATTATTGAAGTTCTCATGTCTCTTAAAAATGCATTTGGCTGAAAACATTATTCAGCGATGAACTGAGTTTTGCTGATTTCATTTTAGCTTAAACTTGAAGTTTGAAATTTGCTTGAAAAAATAAGCTTGAATGATTTAGCTTAAGCTTGAAGTTTGAAATTTGCTTGAAAAAATAAGCTTGAATGATTTAGCTTAAGCTTGAAGTTTGAAATTTGCTTGAAAAAATAAGCTTGAATGATTTAGTTTAAACTTGAAGAGCGTCAAGAGTG
>JAXRKP010002653.1:0-2500 GCA_037039925.1 Doris montereyensis | reverse complement strand
ATCCTTTTTCTTTTCTTTTTTCACAGAGCGAAATTGTTAAGGAAGATGCGTGGGATCGCGGCAACGAATATGCATGAACCAAATTGCTGACTTTCATCCAGTTTATAATTTTTGGTTCAAGTTTTGTTTGTTTGTAAGTGTAAAGTCGACTTCAGATAATTTAATGATAAACGGATTACAATGTTATGTGACGGTGTTTGACTATTTAGAAGTAGAGATGACGGTGCAACTCGCCGAAGAGCTGGAATTCGACTCCTGGATTCCCACTCCTATATTCCTATCAAGTGTAATGTTGTATAAGCCACGCCCTCGTCCAAGGCATGGCACATTTGATAAGACTAAGAGCTTATTTAAATGTACACATTATGAACGAATGTATTATTAGTATTAATAAAATATTCTATGACAAACCTATAGTAGGAATATAAGGAGTGCAAACGTTAGGGAATTGGACACCTCGGCAAAATTCAAACAGCCTCCGTCGCACGCCGCTGAGATTGCCAACCATGTTCGAAGTGGAGCAAATCTATAACCGACTATTTATACCATAACACGTTGTTTCCAATTGATGCATATTTACAGCAGCAGTAGCAGCCGTCCTTGACATTGAAAATGGTAAGAGGTGAAAATCTAAATCGACATGGGCACATCACATAAGGTTATTTCACTGGACACACATTTGAAGTATTTGACGGTCTTCTCACCTCATAACAAACTAATGAAGTCTCCCTGTCGTTTTCACAGTTTGCACTATCTTGTCGTTTTTAAGGCCGAAGGGGTTGGACAATGTGACGGTGAAGTACATGGCAAAACCAATAATAATACACATAGCCTGTGACACGTTGTGGAAGACACCATTTTCTGAAAAAGCAAAAAAAAAAAGAAAATATGAAGTATATAATATAAACATGAATAGGATTATAAACGAAATCAACACTGATTTCCATAGAGGAAAAAAGTATATCGTATAAGTGTTTGTGGCCAAGATAGAAAAAAAACTTTCAATCTCTGTATTAGAACATGTTTACTTTGCGTGCAATTAATATCAAAATATAAAAGAAATTGCAATGCCATCTTTCGAAAGAAAGTGTGTAACAATTTGAAAGTGTTATTACCTGTTATTTTGTGGCATTGCTCAATGCAAATGCATTAAGAATTGATCTACTTATTTTTCGATGTGACTGAAATGAGACGTACAAACCTTTAAGCTAAAAACGTGGCACTGCCAGCAGTTTCCACAGGCCAAGGTATCACAGCTTTCGCAATAACTCCTATGTTAATGGCCCAATTAATTGGAAATCAATGATGCTTAATAGAGCATTGTTATCAAGTCTGAAATATTTCTCAGCAATTGCTATTTCTTATCCAACGCTATCTGTGTAATGCCCGTTTGATGATTATATCAAATAAATAAAAGGTATGATATGTGCTTTTGTCTGATCTCATGGTATTTTTTATCATATGCAAAGGCCTCACGAGCAAACGTTTACCTGGTTTAAATGGAGTGCGCCAAGGAGTGGCTCTGTTGTTGTGAGTAATGTAGTGGAGATAATGAATCGTGGAAGCAATTCATTTGGATCGTTCTCCTTGGTCGCGTTAGACTGAGGTCATGATGGCTATTCGAATTAATTTTACCGGCTACTTGAATGAAAACTGCCATGCTATTCTTAGAATAAAAGTTGCGTCATTACCTGCTTCATGTGTTAGAGGGCAAGCGGAAAACGTCTGCCATTCCAGCCTCCATCCCAACCTCCCACTCACAGTATCTCAAGTACCTTCCGAAATGGGAAGAGTGGGTTCCCAATAACCAAAATGAACGGGTAAACGAAGTACAGATGCGAGTCAATCTGCCCGAGCTCATACTAAACACGGGTAATAAAATCTCATTCACTGTTGACCTCCAGACGTTTTATCAATAGAGACATAGGATACAACCGCCGCTATGGGAATGGCATTGTTTCCATGTAGGACTATGAACTATTTCAATGACCATTTTAAACGGCGACTGTGACTAGTTATAGAGGTTTTGTGACTGAAGGTTTGGTGTGTCAAATTGCTGGTCTACGCATTGTTTCGATTTACACGCTTTCCATTACCAAAGACATTAAGGTTTGTTTACCTGATGTATCTCTGTAAAGGGATACATGGTTAAAGCAGGAGATATGTATAAGATTTGATGAAGTTATGATAAGGAGGAGAGAAGAACACAGAAACATTTATTTGAAATTTTCATTCTTTCCTTCTTTATATCTTTATTTGTATCATTTTCTTTTTTTTTCTAATCGCACCCCGATACTGCCTACACAGGTTCACGCCACTGCAAACGGTTTTTCTTTTCACCTCTTTGATGTGTCAATGTATACAACTCATTCATGTCTGTGCATCTACAATGACCATCAGTTGTGTACGTCATGTTGCTCATGGTGTTCTGTCCTTCTGACTTCTTGATTTATCTTCCTTGCAATTACCGTAACCATCTTCCACTACTGCCGTTGCCCTT
>JAXRKP010002652.1:0-40000 GCA_037039925.1 Doris montereyensis | reverse complement strand
AGCAGCAGCAGCAGCAGCAGCAGCAGCAGCAGCAGCAGCAGCCGGCAGCAGCCAGCCAGCTGCGGCAGCAGCAGCAGCAGCAGCTGCAGCAGCAGCAGCAGCAGCAGCAGCAGCAGCAGCAGCAGCAGCAGCAGCAGCAGCAGCAGCAGCAGCAGCAGCAGCAGCAGCAACAGCAGCAGCAGCGCAGCAGCAGCAGCAGCAGCAGCCTGCAGCAGCAGCAGCAGCAGCAGCACAAGCAGCAGCAGCAACAGCAGCAGCAGCAGCAGCAGCAGCAGCAGCAGCAGCAGCAGCAGCAGCAGCAGCAGCAGCAGCAGCAGCAGCAGCAGCAGCAGCAGCAGCAGCAGCAGCAGCAGCAGCAGTAGTAGCAGCAGCAGCAGCAATAGTAGTAGTAGTAGTATCGTTATTCTTTATTATTATTGTTATTATTGTTATTATTGATAATAAATATATACAATAATACTTTTTTGTTTGCCCCTCCCTCCCTTTCCTTCAAATCCCCACAGGTGCTGCCTATGGAATCACAGGCTGGGACAGACGTCTCTGTCGCCTCTCAGGTGGCAAAGTCGAGAGGCCTGTGGGCCAACACCTACAGCATGTCAACACCTGAGGAATACTTTGTGAGTTGTGTGCTTTGTGTTTCATGTAGGAAGAAAGAGAGAGAGAGAGAGAGAGAGAGAGAGAGAGAGAGAGAGAGAGAGAGAGAGAGAGAGAGAGAGAGAGAGAGAGAGAGAGAGGAGAGAGAGAGAGAGAGAGAGAGAGAGAGAGAGAGAGAGAGAGAGAGAGAGAGAGAGAGAGAGAGGGAGTCAAATTATGCATTGAATTAAAGGAGTCAGTACACCAGACCCAAATTCCAAACCAAGTTGCAAATAAACAAACAACCAATGACCCACGTGACCTGAGGCTATCGTTTTGAAAAGTTAGCAAAGAAAGAAGTTTCAACAAAATGTAGGCAGTTTAACTAACAATGAAAACCCGGGAGAAAAGTACATGACGAACACACTTCCCCTTAAACCATAGCCCAGTGACGCTCGTCTTCACTTGTCTTGTTCCAGGCTGAAGCAACCCAGAGTTACTTTTACGTAAATTCCTACGTTAGCCAGACCAGACGGCGGAGGGGCCAATCAACACGCGGCCCAAACTCAAGAAGTACGACCCGACCTCTACGCCATGATACAGGAGGTCTTTCCCCAGGACAATGAGTACCTGAAAAGGTGTGGATCCACTCGAGGTAACCCCTGCTTTTCTTAAAATAATAATGATAATACTTGTAATAGTAACAATCCTAATGGGGATAATAATAATAATAATAATAATAATAATAATAATAATAATAATAATAATAATAATAATAATAATAATAATAATAATAATAATAATAATAATAATAATAATAATAATAATAATAATAATAATAATAATAATAATAATAATAATAATAATAATAATAATAATATAATAATAATAATAATAATAATAATAATAATAATAATAATAATAATAATAATAATAATAATAATAATAATAATAATAATAATAATACATGTAATATAATAATAATAATAATAATAATAATAATAATAATAATAATAATAATAATAATAATAATAATAATAATAATAATAATAACAATAATAATAATAATAATAATAATAATAATAATAATAATAATAATAATAATAACAATAATAATAATAATAATAATAATAATAATAATAATAATAATAATAATAATAATAATAATAATAATACATGTAATATAATAATAATAATAATAATAATAATAATAATAATAATAATAATAATAATAATAATAATAAAAATAATATTATTAATAATAATAATGTTCACGATGTAAAAGTTCATGAGCTATTGATAGTATAAAGTTCATGAGCTATTGATAGTATAAAGTTCATGAGCTATTGATAGTATAAAAGTCATGAGCTATTGATAGTATAAAGTTCATGAGCTATTGATAGTATGTAGTTCATGAGCTATTGATAGTATATAGTTCATGAGCTATTGATAGTATAAAGTTCATGAGCTATTGATAGTATAAAGTTCATGAGCTATTGATAGTATAAAGTTCATGGGCTATTGATTGTATAAAGTTCATGGGCTATTGATAGTATAAAGTTCATGGGCTATTGATAGTATAAAGTTCATTAGCTATTAATAGCGTAAAGTTCATGAGCTATTAATAGCGTAAAGTTCAGATAATGATACAATGTAAAGTAGGCATAGCCTGTATCAAATTATGTTCACGGTCTGAAATTCATCTAATGTTAATTAATCATGAAACGCCAACAGAAATGTAAACAATGTAAAGTTTTATATAATGTTGACAGAGTAAAGTTATCATCAAGTTTACAATGTAAAAGATTGTGTAATGTTCACTATGCAATATTCTTGTAAAGTTGGTTAACTATGTACATTTTTGTATCAGTTAAAAATGTAACATGAATGTAATTTATTGTTATTGAAAATGTAAAGTTCACTTAACGCTAAGCAATATGGGGAGTCTAAATAATGTTAACAATGCAAAGTTCATGACACTGTAAACAATTGAAGTTTCATACAATAAAATGACAATATTAGTTCCAGTTGCACTTCGCGCGGGTCCCGAAAGTTACGCGCCTGACTGACATTCCAATTTCTTTAGAGAAAGGAATAAGATAGACTATTATCGGGCGTACGGTCAATGCAAACAGGAGCCACCTATGTTGACCAAGTGAGTGATTGGGGTAAACAAAATAATAATGCAACAGGAGCCACCTATATTATTGACCAAGTGAGTGATTGGGGTAAAACAAAATTATAATGCCAAGTGAGTGATTGCAGGAGCCACCTATATTGACCAAGTGAGCGATTATAATGCAACAGGAGCCATAAACAATTGGGAATTATAATGCAACAGGAGCCACCTATATTGACCAAGTGAGTGATTGGGGTAAACAAAATTATAATGCAACAGGAGCCACCTATATTGACCAAGTGAGTGATTGGGGTAAACAAAATTATAATGCAACAGGAGCCACCTATGTTGACCAAGTGAGTGATTGGGGTAAACAAAATTATAATGCAACAGGAGCCACCTATGTTGACCAAGTGAGCGATTGGGGTAAACAAAATTATAATGCAACAGGAGCCACCTATATTGACCAAGTGATTGGGGTAAACAAAATTATAATGCAACAGGAGCCACCTATATTGACCAAGTGAGTGATTGGGGTAAACAAAATTATAATGCAACAGGAGCCACCTATATTGACCAAGTGAGCGATTGGGGTAAACAAATATAATGGAACAGGAGCCAAACAATGCAACAGACCAAGTGAGTGATTGGGGTAAACAAAATTATAATGCAACAGGAGCCACCTATATTGACCAAGTGAGCGATTGGGGTAAACAAAATTATAATGCAACAGGAGCCACCTATATTGACCAAGTGAGCGATTGGGTAAACAAAATTATAATGAACAGGAGCCACCTATATTGACCAAGTGAGTTTGGGGTAAACAAAATTATAATGCAACAGGAGCCACCTATATTGACCAAGTGAGCGATTGGGGTAAACAAAATTATAATGCAACAGGAGCCACCTATATTGACCAAGTGAGTGATTGGGGTAAACAAAATTATAATGCAACAGGAGCCACCTATATTGACCAAGTGAGTGATTGGGGTAAACAAAATTATATAATGCAACAGGAGCCACCTATATTGACCAAGTGAGTGATTGCAACAGGAGCCACCTAAACCAAAATTATAATGCAACAGAGATTGACCAAGTGACCTTATAATGCAACAGGAGCCACCTGACCAAGTGAGTGATTGGGGTAAACAAAATTATAATGCAACAGGAGCCACCTATATTGACCAAGTGAGCGATTGGGGTAAACAAAATTATAATGCAACAGGAGCCACCTATATTGACCAAGTGAGTGATTGGGGTAAACAAAATTATAATGCAACAGGAGCCACCTATATTGACCAAGTGAGTGATTGGGGTAAACAAAATTATAATGCAACAGGAGCCACCTATATTGACCAAGTGAGTGATTGGGGTAAACAAAATTATAATGCAACAGGAGCAGAGTGATTGGGCCAACAAAATTATAATGACAACAGGAGCCACCTATATTGAGAGTGATTGGGGTAAACAAAATTATAATGCAACAGGAGCCACGTATGTTGACCAAGTGAGCGATTGGGGTAAACAAAATGATGTGCAACAGGAAAATAGACGAAATGTCTGAATGGGGGGTTCAACTCGAACAGGAGCACCTCTGGGTCACAGCGCAATGCTTTTAGCCACTTGGCCCATTTCGTCCCCAGTATACAATACAATAATGAGGGTGTAATCGAATGGAATGTAAACTTAGTGTGTGGGGAGTGTGAGGGGGTGGGGGGTTTCTTTAAGAATAATCGTTATGATTCTACCTCTCAGAATTGATAACAGAGTAAATTCCTAGACGCACCCCTTCAGGCCTGTCAATCATTATCTGCTCACAGTACCAACACACACATTAACCTCTTTAATGAAACGTCCTTCTCAGTAGGGATGGGGTGGGGGAGGGGAGGGGTAAACATTGTGGAATAATCTCAGCCAAGATGTCAAATCTTTTTTTTGCAATGAGGCTCAAATAATAATCTATTTAAGAAAACCTAATATGAATAAGTATTTTGCCTTAGATAAAAAAAACAATTTCCTTTATAAACCCAATTAAAAACAGATCTTAAGTTTGTTGAAATTTTTATTCTCCATTTCTTTAAATTGTACTACGTTTTACTTATTCCAATAACGTCATGAATTTGTATCATGTACTTTCACATAACAAATGTTATTCTCAACTCTTGAAAAACATTTATATGGATGGACGCATGTGCTGTATAAATGAATTATCATTAATCGAATACTATACTGTTCTGTATTATACTGTATGCTAGTGTAGAAAATAACACTTGCGATTTTTGTTTGTCAATCATTAAAGAACACGCCCAGAAACTTGCTCAGTAGATGGGGATGGACTGTGATAAAAATGGTGGAAACCTAATATGAATAAGTGGTCGTATAAATTTTTGTTTCATTTCTTAAATTGTACTACGTTAAACACAACACATTATAGAACTGGTGCTTTATGCATCCTTTTGTGACTTTTTTATATATTCATTCTATCTTACTTAGCTACACGTTAAACACAACACATTATAGAACTGGTGCTTTATGCATCCTTTTGTTTGATTTTTTTTTTCAGCTAAAGAACACGCCCAGAACTATACTTCATTGGTGGCTTCTTTTTAAACACAACACATTATATTCATTCTGTCTTACTTAGCTACACGTTAAACACAACACATTATAGAACTGGTGCTTTATCTATCCTTTTGTGACTTCTTTTTTATATATTCATTCTGTCTTACTTAGCTACACGTTAAACACAACACATTATAGAACTGTTGCTTTATCTATCCTTTTGTTACTTCTTTTTTTAATATTCATTCTGTCTTAGCTACACATTAAACACAACACATTATAGAACTAGTGCTTTATCTATCCTTTTGTGACTTATATTCATTCTGTCTTAGCTACACGTTAAACACAACACATTATAGAACTGGTGCTTTATCTATTCTTTGGTGACTTCTTTTGTTTATATTCATTCTGTCTTAGCTACACATTAAACACAACACATTATAGAACTGGTGCTTTATCTATCCTTTGTGACTCTTCTTCTTTTTTTATTCATTAGCTACACATTAAACACAACACATTATAGAACTGGTGCTTTATCTATCCTTTTGTGACTTCTTTTTTTTATATTCATTCTGTCTTAGCTACTTTATAGAACTTTTTATCTTTCTTATTCATTCTGTCTTTACACATTAAACACAACACATTATAGAACTGGTGCTTTATCTATCCTTTTGTGACTCTTCTTCTTCTTTTTTTTTTATTCATTCTGTCTTTAGCTCATTAAACTTATAGAATTGGTGCTTTTATCTATCCTTTGTGACTTCTTTTTATATTCATTCTGTCTTAGCTAGAACTGGTGCTTTATCCATCCTTTTGTGACTTCTTTTGTTTATATTCATTCTGTCTTAGTTACACATTAAACACAACACATTATAGAACTGGTGCTTTATCTATCCTTTTGTGACTGGGATTTTTTTTTCAATTTTATTTCCACTCATTTTTTTTATTAATCCTTTATTGAATTTATTTTTATTCATTCTTTTATTAATCCTTTATCCATTCTGTTTTGTTTTGGGGTTGTTTTGGGTATTTTTGTTTTGTTTTGGTTTTTTTGTTTTTTTGTTTTTTTTGTTTTGTTTTGTTTTGTTTTGTTTGTTTTGTTTTTGGGTTTTTTTTTTGGGGGGGGTTAATCATTCTTTTCTTTATTCATTCTTCTGTTCAGTTTTATTTAACATTTTTTCTGTCAATCATTCTCTTATTGATTCTCAGTGGTCTTTGAGCACTACGAGAACCCTTAAAACGACAGCTAAGTACTCCCCAGCAGACTAAAGACTCGATAATTAATATGGAACATACAATAGTCACGCTAACGCACGCCTCATCAGACTAAAGACTATCTAGACGAGCTTTTAACCCCTTATTTTAAACCTGGAGTCTTGAGGTCTAATAATAGTAACTATCTTTGTATACCCCGTACATCGACTCGTTTTGGTGAGAAAGCTTTTTCTGTGTGTGCACCTCAACCATGAAGGGTCTGGATGAATGTTGTAGGAACTCCATATCCCTTGAATCTTTTAGGAAGTCTCTTAAAACCCACCTTTTTAAGAGGGCATATAATGCTTAGCGTCTTTTCAAGCCTTTAACGATTGTTGTTTATGTAAGGATAGCTTATATTTATAATGAATCTTTTGATTATGTCTATGTGCATTATATATCTCGTGTCTCTTGTAAGAATGCTGTATTCATTGAATATTTTACTTATTCATTGTATCTATCTTTTTAGCTTAATGTATTATTTACAATGTATCTTTTAGGTTTCGTGATTATGTTATACTCTTTGTATGTTTTAAGATTGTTGTATCATTTGAATCTTTTGAGTGGACTCTTACACCCTTCTATTTTAGGATAATCATAAGACACATTTTAACTCTTTTAAATATCATGTTCTATGACTATTATATTTTGTTTATGTTGTATTGTATGCTATTGTGAGGCGCTTTGAGCTCTTTTGAGAAAAGGCGCCACAGATATATATTTATTATTATTATTTTATATTATTATTATTATTATATTATTATTATTATTATTATTATTATTATTATTATTATTATTATTATTATTATTATTATTATTATTATTATTATTATTATTATTATTATTATTATATTATTATTATTACTATTACTATTACTATTATTATTATTATTATTATTATTATTATTATTATTATTATTATTATTATTATTATTATTATTATTATTATTATTATTATTAATTAATATGGAACATACAGTAGTCACGTGAACGTACGCCTCAGCAGACTAACGACTCGATAATTTAATATGGAACATACTATTTGGTGTATTGTTGTTGTTGTTTTCAATGTGGTCCAAAGGCAAGGTCTCGGCCTCTCAAACAAAGGATCGACAGGTTGAAAATGTTCTCCATTTTTGTTGTTGTTGGTAAAGCCCCCCCCCCACCCCACCCCTACCCCAACGCCCCCTCCAATTATCTGCCTAAAGCTGGGTACTCATTTACCCTTGAGTCAATATAGAGAATAGATGAAGGACATACTTCCCCGAAAAATACAAACCATGTCAGATACATTTTTCTGAGAACACCGCTTAAAAGTATCCTTGTGATGACAAGCTAAAAAATAACAACTTTCTATTACGTCATAATGCCAGCAAAGGTTTTGAACTACTAGTGTAGTGCGGTGATTACAATTAGCCAGTGTCGTACAAACTGACAACACATTCAATTGCTCCACAACTGTCTTACTTAGTTAGGTTGAACAGTTTCATTGCGCCGTTCTTATCGTTGTTGTTGTTGTTGTTATTTCTCTACAGCGTGCGTTGACAAGCACAAATGGTGTCCTTACTGGGCTGGGGTCAAAGAGTGCACGAAAAATCCAGCCTACATGAAAGTTAACTGTAAAAAGAGTTGTAAAGTCTGTTCAGGTGAGAATGGATAAATAGATAGATGGACTGATAGATAGACATATAGATAGATATATAGATAGATAGATAGATAGATAGATAGATATATAGATAGATAGATAGATAGATATGTAGATAGATAGATAGATAGATAGATAGATAGATAGATAGATAGATGGATTGATGGATAGATAGATAGACTGGTAGATAGAAGATAGATATATAGACGGATAGATAGATAAATAGATTGATATATATATATAATATATATATATATATATATATATATATATATATATATGTAGATAGATAGATAGATAGGTAGATATATAAATAGATAGATAGATAGATAGATATATAAATAGATAGATAGATAGATAGATAGATAGATTGATTGATTGATAGATAGATAGATAGATAGATTAGATAGATAGATTGATTGATTGATTGATTGATTGATAGATAGATAGATCATTAGATTAATATATTGTATATATATATATATATATATATATATATATATATATATATATATATATATATATATATATATATATATATATATGTAAAGATATATTCTTTAAACATTGTAAAGCATCGGTATAACGTAACACTAATGTTATAGTGACTACACTCTTTAAACAATTGTAAAGCATTGGCATACATAACATAACACTAATGTTATAGTCATTATACTCTTTAAACAATTGTGAAGCATCAGTATAACATAACACTAATATTATTATAGTCACTACATTCCTTAAAAAAATGATTGTCAAACATTGCTGTTGCTATTTAATAATAGCACTCTTTAAACAATGTGAAGCATTGCTATGTAGCGATAACACTCTTTAAACAATGTGAAGCATTGCTATGTAGCGATAACACTCTTTAAACAATGTGAAGCATTGCTATGAAGCGATAACACTCTTTAAACAATGTGAAGCATTGCTATGTAGCGATAACACTCTTTAAACAATGTGAAGCATTGCTATGTAGCGATAACACTCTTTAAACAATGTGAAGCATTGCTATGTAGCGATAACACTCTTAAACAATGTGAAGCATACTATTGCACTATGTAGCGATAACACTCTTTAAACAATGTGAAGCATTGCTATGTAGCGATAACACTCTTTAAACAATGTGAAGCATTGCTATGTAGCGATAACACTCTTTAAACAATGTGAAGCATTGCTAACACTCTTTAAACAATGTGAAGCATTGCTATGAAGCATAACACTCTTTAAACAATGTGAAGCATTGCTATGAAGCGATAACACTCTTTAAACAATGTGAAGCATTGCTATGAAGCGATAACACTCTTTAAACAATGTGAAGCATTGCTATGAAGCGATAACACTCTTTAAACAATGTGAAGCATTGCTATGAAGCGATAACACTCTTTAAACAAACATTGCTATGAAGCATAACACTGCTAAACAATGTAGCATTGATAACACTCTTTAAACAATGTGAAGCATTGCTATTAAATTTAAACAATGTAAGCACTGTACACTTTTTAAACAATGTGAAGCATTGCTATGTAGCGATAACACTCTTTAAACAATGTGAAGCATTGCTAAATGATAACACTCTTTAAACAATGTGAAGCATTGCTATGAAGCGATAACACTCTTTAAACAATGTGAAGCATTGCTATGAAGCGATAACACTCTTTTAAACAATGTGAAGCATTGCTATGAAGCGATAACACTCTTTAAACAATGTGAAGCATTGCTATGAAGCGATAACACTCTTTAAACAATGTGAAGCATTGCTATGTAGCGATAACACTCTTTAAACAATGTGAAGCATTGCTATGAAGCGATAACACTCTTTAAACAATGTGAAGCATTGCTATGTAGCGATAACACTCTTTAAACAATGTGAAGCATTGCTATGAAGCGATAACACTCTTTAAACAATGTGAAGCATTGCTATGTAGCGATAACACTCTTTAAACAATGTGAAGCATTGCTATGTAGCGATAACACTCTTTAAACAATGTGAAGCATTGAAGCTTGCTATGTAGCGATAACACTCTTTAAACAATGTGAAGCATTGCTATGAAGCGATAACACTCTTTAAACAATAACACTCTTTAAACAATGTGAAGCATTGCTATGTAGCGATAACACTCTTTAAACAATGTGAAGCATTGCTATGAAGCGATAACACTCTTTAAACAATGTGAAGCATTGCTATTGCTATGAAGCATTGCTGTGGCATGAAGCGATAACACTCTTTAAACAATGTGAAGCATTGCTATGAAGCGATAACACTCTTTAAACAATGTGAAGCATTGCTATGAAGCGATAACACTCTTTAAACAATGTGAAGCATTGCTATGTAGCGATAACACTCTTTAAACAATGTGAAGCATTGCTATGAAGCGATAACACTCTTTAAACAATGTGAAGCATTGCTATGAAGCGATAACACTCTTTAAACAATGTGAAGCATTGCTATGAAGCGATAACACTCTTTAAACAATGTGAAGCATTGCTATGAAGCGATAACACTCTTTAAACAATGTGAAGCATTGCTATGAAGCGATAACACTCTTTAAACAATGTGAAGCATTGCTATGATAACACTCTTTAAACAATGTGAAGCATTGCTATGTAGCGATAACACTCTTTAAACAATGTGAAGCATTGCTATGAAGCGATAACACTAATGCGATTGTTGCTACACTCTATCCCCAGCCTCTTCCCCTAACCTCAAAGGACCGATGAAAGCGACTGCCAATGGTTTATTCCAGTCTTCCGCCTACTTAATGCATTTATATGGCGCCATCGCCTTTGTTATCGCCATGATCATAAGATAAACGCTGTGCGTGTGTGTGTGTTGTGTAAATAAAATCAAATGCCTTCCAAAAGTCAATATAATGTCAGAGATGTACTGGTATCATTTAATTGATTCATTGAAATTAACTCCATCCACTATAAAAGGTGGTCAGATTGAGAAGAAAACAGCGAGATGTTCTTTTGTTTCATTGAAATTTACCGCGTCCACCATATGCGATGATCTCATGGTAAAATTAAGAGGACACGGCAAGGTGCAGAAAGATAGGTAAACAAAGGAAAGGAAAGGAAAGAATCTACTACCGTCAACCACCAGCAGAGCAAGGTGAAAAGGTCAATGAAAGAGTGGAAGTGGTGGAAGGAGGAAGAGGTCGAACCTACCCGCGGTCCCCGTCGACTGCCTTCGGACAGGAAGGTAGAGAGAGAATGTAACGAGAGAAGCTAAGAGAGATAGAGAAAGAGACCTACCTGGATCCGGGTGTAGGGATGGGGGTGGGGGGGGGGGGGGGGGGTGAGAGGATGGGTTCACTCTAAAATTTGTCTTCAACTTCAACCGTCAGGGCTTGAACCCACAACGTCTTGATTGAGCGGCGGATACCTCTAGACCACAGAGTCCCTATTCTTAGGGTAGATGTACTCAGTTTACTGACATATAAGGGCGAAGTAAAAATAAAACATTAAAAAAAATAACCTCCACAGGTTTGCATGACGTGTTCACAAGTTTTGCGGTTTGCTGGGCAAGCTGCCACTGCCACTGTTACTCATCAGCACTGGCAAGGCTCAGCTAACACAATTCAAGGGACGTAACTCAAGACGTCACCTAACCGTTATAATAAAATTAATATGGTAGAAACTCAAAGTTGTCTATCTTGTTATTGTATCTTTGATACGAGTAAAACTAAATAGGACACACACACACACACACACACACACACACAAAAACAGATACATGTACATGTATTATGAGTAACGCATAATGAAACCTCATCTTAAAAACAAGAGGTTTTATTTGATTTGATTTACCCACATCCACAACGAAAGTGATTTCGCTACGATTTTTTATTTTTTACCCGGACAGCCAAAGGATCTTTATTAACGTGCATAAAGTGTTGTGATACGTACACAAGAAGACCTCCTTTTTATCGTCTGTCTCTGATGTGACTAGGTGTCGATCCACCTGGCTGGACCAGGATGGGGGGGGGGGGGGGAGGGGAGGGTAGATTTTGCTTGAAAAATCTCGAAAACAATTTTCAACCGTTGGCGGGACTCAAAAACTCATTACCTTTTGGTTGAGAGGCCGACATCTTGCCTCCTAGACTACCGAGTCCCCTCCCAGGCGGGTAAGTTTCACTTTTTACAAACTTAAGAAAATAATTCCGCCATCAGGTTTGAACCCACAATCTTTTCGTTTAAGAGGCAGATACCTTGCCTTCGGACTACTTTTGCTTTAAAATTGAAATTTACCCTATCCACAATATGTGGCGATCTAAGGATGACTTGAGAGGAAACGATAAGAAAATAGACATGAAAAAGTGGAAGGAAAGAAGTAAAACCTACCCAGTTCCGCCCACCGTCCGCCTACCCTTTGGACTACCGGTACTGAGAAATTCAATGTAAACAGAGGTAGTTAGGTAAAGATATAGTAATCAGACGTAGTTAGGTAAAGAAACAGTAAACAGAGGTAGTATTAGTAAGGTAAAGAAACAGTAAACAGAGGTAGTGAGGTAAAGAAATAGCAAACAGAGGTAGTGAGGTAAAAGAAATAGTTACAAGAGGTAGTAAGGTAAAGAAACAGTAAACAGAGGTAGTTAGGTAAAGAAACAATAAACAGAGGTAGTTAGGTAAAGAAACAGTAAACAGAGGTAGTAAAGAAACAGTAAACAGAGGTAGTTAGGTAAAGAAACAATAAACAGAGGTAGTTAAGTAAAGAAGTAGTAAACAGTGGTAGTAAAAGAAACAGTAAACAGAGGTAGTTACTAGTAAGGTAAAGAAACAGTAAACAGAGGTAGTTAGGTAAAGAAACAGTAAAACAGAGGTAGTAAGGTTAAGAAACAGTAAACAGTGGTAGTTAGGTTAAGAAACAGTAAACAGTGGTAGTAAAGGTTAAGAAATAGTAAACTAGTTAGGTAAAGAAATAGTAAACAGAGGTAGTTAGGTAAAGAAATAGTAAACAGAGGTAGTTAGGTAAAGAAACAATAAACAGAGGTAGTTAAGGTTAAACAGAAAGATAAAGTAAAACAGTGGTAGTTAGGTAAAGAAATAGTAAACAGAGGTAGTAAGGTTAAGAAACAGTAAACAGAGGTAGTTAGGTAAAGAAACAGTAAATAGGAGGTAGTTAGGTAAAGAAATAGTAAACAGAGAAGTTAGGTAAAGAAATAGTAAACAAAGGTAGTAAGGTTAAGAAATAGTAAACAGAGGTAGTTAGGTAAAGAAATAGTAAACAGAGGAAGTTAGGTAAAGAAATAGTAAACAGAGGTAGTTAGGTAAAGAAACAATAAACAAGAGGTAGTTAAGTAAAGAAATAGTAAACAGAGTTAGGTTAAGTTAAACAGTGGTAGTTAGGTAAAGAAATAGTAAACAGAGGTAGTTAGGTAAAGAAACAGTAAATAGAGGTAGTTAGGTAAAGAAACAGTAAACTAGTTAGGTAAAGAAATAGTAAACAGAGGTATTTAGGTAAAGAAATAGTAAACAAAGAGCAAGTTAAGAAATAGTAAACTAGTTAGGTAAAGAAATAGTAAACAGAGGAAGTTAGGTAAAGAAATAGTAAACAGAGGTAGGGTAAAGAAACAATAAACAGAGTTTAAGAAATAGTAAACAGAGGTAGTTAGGTTAAGAAACAGTAAACAGTGGTAGTTAGTAAAGAAATAGTAAGAAATTAGTAAAGAAACAGTAAATAGAGGTAGTTAGGTAAAGAAACAGTAAATAAGGTAGTTAGGTAAAGAAATAGTAAACAGAGGAAGTTAGGTAAAGAAATAGTAAACAAAGGTAGTAAGGTTAAGAAATAGTAAACAGTGGTAGTTAGGTAAAGAAGTAGTAAACAGAGGTAGTTAGGTTAAGAAACAGTAAACAGTGGTAGTTAGGTTAAGAAACAGTAAACAGCGGTAGTAAGGTTAAGAAACAGTAAACAGAGGTAGTTAAGTAAAGAAACAGTAAACAGCGGTAGTAAGGTTAAGAAACAGTAAACAGAGGTAGTTAAGTAAAGAAACAGTGGTAGTTAGGTTAAGAAACAGTAAACAGAGGTAGTTAAGTAAAGAAACAGTAAACAGCGGTAGTAAGTTAAGAAACAGTAAACAGAGGTAGTTAAGTAAAGAAATAGTAAACAGTGGTAGTTAGGTAAAGAAATAGTAAACAGTGGTAGTTAAAGAAACAGTAAACAGAGGTAGTAAGGTTAAGAAACAGTAAACAGAGGTAGTAAGAAACAGTAAACAGAGGTAGTAAAAGAAACAGTAAACAGAGGTAGTAAGGTTAAGAAACAGTAAACAGAGGTAGTAAGGTTAAGAAACAGTAAACAGAGGTAGTAAGGTTAAGAAACAGTAAACAGAGGTAGTAAGGTTAAGAAACAGTAAACAGTGGTAGTAAGGTTAAGAAACAGTAAACAGAGGTAGTAGGTTAAGAAACAGTAAACAGAGGTAGTTAAGTAAAGAAATAGTAAACAGTGGTAGTTAGGTTAAGAAACAGTAAACAGTGGTAGTAAGGTTAAGAAACGGTAAACAGTGGTAGTAAGGTTAAGAAATAGTAAACAGTGTAGTAAGGTTAAGAAACAGTAAACAGAGGTAGTAAGGTTAAGAAACAGTAAACAGTGGTAGTTAGGTAAAGAAACAATAAACAGAGGTAGTTAAGTAAAGAAGTAGTAAACAGAGGTAGTTAGGTTAAGAAACAGTAAACAGTGGTAGTTAGGTAAAGAAATAGCAAACAGAGGTAGTTAGGTAAAGAAACAGTAAATAGAGGTAGTTAGGTAAAGAAACAGTAAATAGAGGTAGTAGGTAAAGAAACAGTAAACAGTGGTAGTTAGGTTAAGAAATAGTAAACAGTGGTAGTAAGGTTAAGAAACAGTAAACAGAGGTAAGGTTAAGAAATAGTAAACAGTGGTAGTTAGGTTAAGAAATAGTAAACAGAGGTAAACAGTGTGTAGTTTAAGGTAAACAGAAGTAGATAAAGAAACAGTAAACAGAGTAGTAAGGTTAAGAAATAGTAAACAGAGGTAGTTAGGTAAAGAAATAGTAAACAGTGGTAGTTAGGTAAAGAAGAGGTAGTTAAAAGAAACAGTGGGTAGTTAGGTAAAGAAATAGTAAACAGTGGTAGTTAGGTAAAGAAACAGTAAACAGAGGTAGTAAAAGAAACAGTAAACAGAAATAAGGTTAAGAAACAGTAAATAGAGGTAGTTACTAGTTAGGTAAAGAAAAAGTAAACAGAGGTAGTAAGGTAAATAGAGGTAGTTACTAGTTAGGTAACAGTAAACAGAGGTAGTAAGGTTAAGAAACAGTAAATAGAAGTAGTTACTAGTTAGGTAAAGAAACAGTAAACAGAAGTAAGTAAGAAACAGTAAATAGGTAGTTACTAGTTAGGTAAAGAAAAAGTAAACAGAGGTAGTTAGGTAAAGAAAAAGTAAAGCAGTAAGTAAACAGTGGTAGTAAGGTTAAGAAATAGTAAACAGAGGTAGTAAGGTTTAAGAAATAGTAAACAGAGGTAGTAAGGTTAAGTAGTAAACAGTGGTAGTAAGGTAAAGAAACAGTAAACAGAGGTAGTAAGGTTAAGAAATAGTAAAACAGAGGTAGTATTAGTAAGGTAAAGAAACAGTAAACAGTGGTAGTAAGGTTAAGAAACAAACAGAGGTAGTAAGGTTAAGAAATGGTAAACAGTGGTAGTTAGGTTAAGAAACAGTCAACAGTGGTAGTAAGGTAAAGAAACAGTAAACAGTGGTAGTAAGGTTAAGAAATAGTAAACTAGTGGTAGTAAGGTTAAGAAATAGTAAACAGTAAAGCAAGAAATAGTAAACAGTGGTAGTAAGGTTAAGAAATAGTAAACAGTGGTAGTAAGGTTAAGAAACAGTAAACAGTTAGGTTAAGAAATAGTAAACAGTGGTAGTAAGGTTAAGAAACAGTAAACAGTGGTAGTAAGGTAAAGGTAAACAGTGGTAAAAAGAAATAAAACAGTGGTAGTAAGGTAAAGAAACAGTAAACAGTGGTAGTAGTTAAGAAACTAAACAGTTAAGGTTAAGAAACAGTAAACAGTGGTAGTTAGGTTAAGAAATAGTAAACAGAGGTAGTAAGGTTAAACAGTGGTAAGGTTAAGAAATAGTAAACAGTGGTAGTTAGGTTAAGAAATAGTAAACAGAGGTAGTTAGGTTAAGAAATAGTAAACAGAGGTAGTTAGGTTAAGAAATAGTAAACAGTGGTAGTTAGGTTAAGAAATAGTAAGCAGTGGTAGTAAGGTTAAGAAACAGTAAACAGTGGTAGTTAGGTTAAGAAATAGTAAACAGTGGTAGTTAGATTAAGAAATAGTAAACAGTGGTAGTAAGGTTAAGAAAAGTAAACAGTGGTAGTTAGGTTAAGAAATAGTAAACAGTGGTAGTTAGGTTAAGAAATAGGTGGTAGTTAGGTTAAATAGTAAACAGTGGTAGTATTAGTAAGTTAAAGAAACAGTAAACAGTGGTAGTAAGGTAAAGAAATAGTAATCAGACGTAGTTAGGTAAATAAACAGTAAACAGAGGTAGTATTAGTAAAGGTAAAGAAACAGTAAACAGTGGTAGTAAAAGGTAAAGAAATAGTAAACAGTGGTAGTAAAGGTAAAGAAACAGTAAACAGTGGTAGTAAGATTAAGAAACAGTAAACAGAGGTAGTTAGGTTAAGAAATAGTAAACAGTGGTAGTTATGTTAAGAAACAGTAAACAGTGGTAGTAAGGTTAAGAAACAGTAAACAGTGGTAGTAAGGTTAAGAAACAGTAAACAGAGGTAGTTAGGTAAAGAAATAGTAAACAGAGGTAGTAAGGTTAAGAAATAGTAAACAGAGGTAGTTAGGTAAAGAAATAGTAAACAGAGGTAGTTAGGTAAAGAAATAGTAAACAGTGGTAGTAAGGTTAAGAAACAGTAAACAGTGGTAGTAAGGTTAAGAAACAGTAAACAGAGGTAGTTAGGTTAAGAAACAGTAAACAGAGGTAGTTACTAGTTAGGTAAAGAAATAGTAAACAGTGGTAGTAAGGTAAAGAAACAGTAATCAAAGGTAGTAAGGTAAAGTAGTAAGCAGAGGTAGTTAGGTAAAGAAGTAGCAAGCAGAGGTATTTGAGTAAAGAAGTAGCCCCTACCAGCATTGCCCACCAACCCCTACGAGACAATGATAAGAAGAAAATAAAAACACACAAAGTCAAGCCAACAATTTTGTCTTACCTGAATTTCTTTTTTTTTCTTTTACGACATTTTTTATTTACATGATTTTGTGTCAAATACAAAATAAAAATTAAAAAACAAATTGAGACAATTATAAAAAAAAGAAAAAATACATACATAACATATAATATTATATGGTTTTCAGTTTTCATTTTCGTATTGTAAAATGGCATTAAGACATTTTTGGAAATTATGTAAGATCAGATCAGTGTATCAGCATACTTAGGTATTATTTAAAAAAACAAGAAGATACAAAACACACACTCCATCTACTAAATCACATCATGACACACCAGCAAACACACACACGTGCCTCACTTTTTTCTTCGTATTAGTACTAGCAAGTTCCCACACACAGCATCCAGCAATGGACATAACACGTATTGTCATATATTACACAATGTGTGTTTCTAATTTCAAACAAACTCAAAACATAAAGAATGGACCATAGAGCTAGAGTGTATCCAGGTCTCTGTAGCGTGAGGCCAAAACGCTAACAATTAACAGTGTTTTGTATCATTATCCATAGACATTTACGACATCCACCACATGCAGTGATCTCAGGATGATATAAGAGAAAACACTGCAAACAAATTCAAACCAAAAACAAAAGAGTGAAAAGAATTAAGGTAGGAGGACCAATCAGCAGCACCCTCCCATCGACAACCAGACGAATGAGAATGAGACACTATGAGCATGACGTACGGGAGTATGAGTGCTAGCAGCAGAGGTGGTGAATTGAATTCTGAGGTCTGTGTTACAGAACGATCTATGAGTTGACACAAAAGTTACAATTTTGATTAATGCTCTGTGTAGTAAGTACATGTGTCTTGACCGCATAGAAACAGAAAACGTGAATTTCCTTCAAATTCAAGGTCATTACAGCCGTAGAGCTGGAGCTTATCTAGTGACTATGACGTGAAATGGAGCAAAACGTGACGATAATAATAATAATAATAATAATAATAATAATAATAATAATAATAATAATAATAATAATATATCACCTGCTGGACGTGACACTAGTCAATCGCAGGTTTTAGTCTTCAGCTGATGCTGGCATCCATTTGCACCTGCGTCGAATGGAGCGCATGACGTGTGCAAAATGCTTTCCCAAGGAAACCAAGTACACCCTAGCACTACCGGCATTTGAACTCACGATCTCACCATGCCAGGTACAGCCGCACAAACCATCAATAATAAGCTTTGGATGCCACTACCCGATGCGGAGGTCGTGTGTTCCGGTCCGTCTGGCGTCTATCGTTTTTTGTTTCTTTCCTCTTTCTCTTCTTCTTCTTTTCGCTTATTTCCTTGCATTATTTTTTCCTTTAGCAGAAATATCAAATCAAAATCTCCTTTTACTTTTAGCAGTGGAATTCCATTACTCAAATAGCAGACAGTTTCCGCCTATGTTGAAGCTAAATAAAACTGGAAATTTTAACCAATAGAAAAAGAAGATACAGTACATGTACAACTAACCAGTAGGACAGAATCCTCGTAACGCGCCAGCCTTGAGAGAAGGAAATAGTAAAACCCTATCAAATATAATTACCTAACACACACACACACACACATATATATATATATATATTTATATACATAATCAGCAAATGTTTAAGAATACTTCGTCATGAAAAAAAAACAAACTGATAACCGTTGTTTCTAAGGATACTGCTAAAGTAAAACCTCCCACCAGCTCCCAAACACGTCATGTTGCTGCATCGCCTGCTCGCTATTCACACGCATTCTTTCTTTTTTCTTTTGTTTTTAAAACGACTCAAAGTTCACGGCAAAATGAATGGAAAGGAAAGAAGTAGAACCTGGAAAGCAGTACAAATCAAAGAGCTTTCATCAACCGCCCCACTCACCCTTCCATCCATGGAATGCTTGTAACGTAATCTTCACGAGGCCTTTCCCCCAACACGCAAACCGATTTGAGTCCACTTGACCATCATCACCACAACCGTTTACGTTTACTTTTACGACACACAGCCACACAACAATAATTCAGGGACACACACGTGGACGCCCGCACAGATTCATCAATACAACAAAGGAGCCACAGTGGAGTGAAGACAAAAAGTGAAAAACGACAATAGATGATGACAACTCCGCCAATAAAGACAGAACAAAACATGCACAGATTCCACGACGTTCTCCAACACCTTCACCGCTGACTGACATGGCATTCAAAACTACACATAAAAGTAGGGCCAAAAACTACGATTAAAAGTAGGGCCACAACTACAATTAAAAGTAGGGCCAAAAACTACGATTAAAAGTAGGGCCAAAAACTACGATTAAAAGTAGGGCCACAAACTACGATTAAAAAGTAGGGCGATTAAAAGTAGGGCCAAAACTACAAGTAAAAGTAGGGCCAAAACTACAAGTAAAAGTAGGGCCAAAACTACAAGTAAAAGTAGGGCCAAAACTACAAGTAAAAGTAGGGCCACAACTACAAGTAAAAGTAGGGCCAAAGCTCAGAGTTAAGCGTAGGGTAGCCAGGAATAAAGTCCTGGAGTTTTCTAGGCAAAACGGCTTAATGTCGTTGTTTGCCATTGCTTTCCACACCACCTTTCACTTTCACCAAGTCTATATATCTAGCTACCGTTTCACTGCTGGGCCGACAGGAGGGCCAGAAAATTTGCACTGACTGGGAATCGAACCCGGGCCTCCTGCGTGGGTGTCAGACGCTCTACCGACTTAGCTACTAGCGCCTCACCCAAAACTACATTAAATTAAATGACATTATTCACGCATACACTGATGTTAATTTCATTTTCAGCTCACTGTTTTGTTATTAGCCACAGCATTGATCTCTTTTCCATTAGAAAGAAAACAAAACACCAAAACATGTTCACATAAAAATATAATAGGAGAACGGAACCAAAACAGAAAAGATCTTTTTGTCCCGGTTTCTCCAGCATGAAGAAGTAGAACAGGTGATAATAACCACCGCACGGACATGACGCTAACATGTCGCAGATTTTTACCCCCAGGCTGTTGCTCGTACCCATTTGCACCTGGATCAGTGAGGAAATCGGGTTACACGTCTTTTCCAAGGAACACAAAACATCGGATCTAATATTCCTGGGATTTGAACCCAGGAACTCATTATCCCAAGTCTGGTGACTTAACCACAAGGTCATCATCGATGTCACTCCACAACACACATATACCTTCATGTTAACATTAAAAAAACTATGAGCTTCACCGCTCCGCATTAAGAAATCAACTGATATCAAATGAAATACATTATAATAATATACATATGCATTTAATGCATGTTATACCCCCGGGGGATATCAAGTACAATTATTACATTGAGTCAGTACTCGATACTAAGTTTGTACGGGCAGGTGAGAATTTCAACCAATTCGAACTTTTCAACAGTGAAACCTATTCTAAAATGGCGATTAAGGTGAAATTTTGTTTTCTTTTTAAATTCTCAGATGAAGAAAATGATCTCAGGATCAATGAAAAACACATTTCAAAACATGGCCATATTAATCGCTTCCCTGCCACAGGCCCGTGCATTCCACGGATCACGATTTGTTCCTAATACGCCACAGGCCCGTGGAATCGAAGTTTTTGGTGCCGCCGGTATTTATGGTCATTATAAGGAAACTACTGTTCTAATTATTCTATTACAGTATGGGTAGAATAACTGCAGTTGTCTTTCATGATCATTTTGCCGGGGAGGAGAGAAAAATATTGTTCATCTTGAATTCTATTCGAGTTATCGCCATGGCTGAAAGATCGTCGAAGATATCGACCTAGGCTTTACTGCTGCCGAAGTTCTTGAAGAAGTTATGAATGATGCTGATAGTGATGACGCAGATTTGTATGATAGTAGTGATAGTGAAGACAATGATGAAGAAGGTGATTTGTTTCCTCGAAGTAAAGTCGACGTTTTAGAACTCGATTTAGACGTAGAGAGCACAGCTATACCCTTCAAAACCAGCTCTTGTTACCCCATATGCTACAGAGACTACCATATGAAATTCGTTTATTGGCAGTGATGATTGTGACCTGCAAGTTGTGTGAACTTTCATTGTTCTTTTTAGAAAGACTCAGTCCAATCAAACCTTGCCAGTCAGTATTTGTTTAAAAAAAATGTTTTAAATGTTTTTAAAAATTTGTTTAAAAAATTAAATTTATTTTTTTAAACAAATCTGCTTTCTTTCTTATCTAAATATTTTATTATTTTGTTAATGAAACGGAATTGTGTATCCACTATCTTCATGTAAAACATCACGATAATACTCCTGTAAATGACTGAGTTATAGAGGAAACTGTAACGTCACTACCGAAAGGCCAGATGCTCCCCGGCATATGGATGTAATTACTGTGATGTACCCTCGGCAGTTAAGGGGTTAAGTGTCCTGGGAACGTGACCGTTTACGTACAAAGACCGACCAACTCGGAATTATACGCACATAAATAGATATATCTTATTTATCATTGAAAAAGAACATGAAGAAAGAGCGCACAGAATTGTGGCACAGGTTGAATAAAAGCCACAGTGGAAGACAGGGTTACAGGAAATGACGAGAGAACGAGAGAAAAAAAGCTAGAAAATGAAAACAATGATTGAAATATTATCGTATATCCCTGACGGAGAATCGCTACGGGTGGCGGCTAATAAAACCATGTCACATTCATAAAAAAAAACTAGTGCCCTATACTTCCACACACACACACACACACATTTATGCGAGTTATGGACGTGTAAATGTAAGTTCGCATAAATCAGTCATTTTCTTTCTTTCCCTCCTTCACTCTCTCTTTCTTTCAAGCAAAAAACAGTGGCCCTTAGAGGAAATAAAAAAAAATACCAAAAAAATCCGCTCCAGACACATTGATATCCACCATAATTTGAACCAAACACCAAAACGTGGTCTATTGATCAATCATATTATCAATATAAAAAAATGTAAAATACTATATAGACATATATATATATATATATATATATATATATATATATATATATATATATATATATATATATATATATACATATATATATATATATATATATATATATATATATATATATATATATATATATATATATATATATATATATATATATATATATATATATATATATATATATATATATACATATACATATACATTGTTCTTTGTATTTAGTTACACAGAGAAAAAGGTCACTTCAATAAATAAAAAATAATAATAAAGAAAGCAACAAAATATAGGTAAATAAAAAAACAAACAAAAAACAACTAAAGCATTACAATTATAATCAATACGTTCATGACGCATGTTTCAATAATAATATGAGTATGAAATGATAATGAAAAAAAATGTTTCTAAAACATCAATAATATAATGAAAATGTTAATATTATAATTTTTTTTTTAATTTAATATTTTTTTAAAAATAGTAATAATAATAATAATAATAATAATAATAATAATAATAATAATAATAATAATAATAATAATAATAATAATAATAATAATAATAATAATAATAATAATAAATACAGTATGTGGCAAATGCTGCAGGTATAGAGTTGAAAGGAGAGTGAGACTCACAAAATTTGTTGTATTTTTTTTATATTTGTAAAGATCTTTCTCTGAAATCATAAATCTTTTCATTTTCGCACAAACTTCTACTTACTTCCTCACACATGTATAAAAAGCTACACATGAATGTTCCAAGTCTCATACAAAAAAATAGACATAGTATATAAAGATAAACGGATCAACCTATTCCTGATATTAATTGATAAGTACACACACGTAAACTTGAACATTGAGACAAGCATACATATGTAAACGCATAAACATTTGTACCTAGAAAAGGACTGAGACACGTTGTCAATAACGCAAACAAAGACAGAAGAAAAATAAAATAACACAAAAAAAAAAAACGCCTCCGAAATTCACAAATCAGCCGAGACAATGGTGACAAATTCAGTTTAAAATTCAGCTACTTAACACAACCGTGAAAAAATGCACAACGGTTGCACATTCTTAAAAAAAACATTGTATCAAATTTGAGAATAATGACAATAAAAGCATTTGAGGTTTGATATATAATAAAATATATATAAATATACATGTGTATAAAATGTATTTGTAAAAGCGTTATAATAATTAAAAAATGTCACACATTTAAATAAAGACAAATAAGAACTTGAGAATAGTTAAGGCTCCATAAATATAAATAGATATATATTGGTTTACAAAGCCAGAGAATTCTTATTTCAATAATATATAAATATAAAACACACAACGGCAACTAAAACCAAAAATTCCAAAAACGGCAAATCATGTATTCATTATTACAACACACACAGCAAAATTTCAAATACAAAAATATTTTTGGCTTAAATTTTAGCACATTGTAAAAAAAATTTGCATTTGTTTCCCTTCATTCTAAATAAAAATAAAAAAATCAGTAAAAAAAAAAACCAACCCGGCCCGGCCCAAAAAAAATTTACAAAACAAAACAACCCCAGAGAAGAGAGACAATTCCACGCCTAGAAGACGGCAACAAGAAACGCAAGCTCCTGACCATTCCATTCATGCATTCTGACCTTTCCATCCCTGCACTCATGGCTATAAAAATGGGCTTTTATAAAAATTTAAAAAAAGAGACAAAAGTTTCAGAAAGAAAAAAAAAACCACCAAGAGATCTGTTCTGCAACCGGCCATCCACCCCGAACGCGAGGCAAAAGGTGAAAGCTCTTTGCTTGATGCACCTTACAATTCAAAGGGAATAGAAAAAGACGTACCAATCCCATGAATTTTTAGCCACCCGCCACATACGTACGTACGTATCAACAACACGATACCTTGTCGAGATATATTTGGCCGCCATGTAATACTGCTACCCGAGGTGCATTCTGTAGGCAAGCAACAAGTTTGTGAAGCCGCCCACATGCCTTTTTCTGACCCGACGGCGACTGTTTGCAGGACACGGAACTCTCTAACGATGAAAATTGGACCACTAAAATCAATCATAATCATAACGCTTTTATATAAATAAAACTAAGCAAAGAATTTGAAAAACTTGCATGAATTTAATGCATGGGTTTATTCTACCCGTAGAAAGAAGGTTCAACTCGATTTTATCAATTGGGTGTCTTGAGCTGTTTGAGCATTTCATGTTTTGCTTTCTCATGAGCCAGACAGCCTGGCAATGTACTTGACTTTGCCAGTAGCTAGCAAGGCCCTACAAAACGGTGAGCTTGCCCTGCTCAAGCCAGCTGCTTGCCTACAGAACAGTGAGCTTGTCATGTTTAAACCAGCTGCTTGCCTACAGAACAGTGAGCTTGTCCAGCTGCTTTAAACCAGCTGCTTACCTACAGAACGGTGAGCTTGTCATGTTTAAACCAGCTGCTTGCCTACAGAACAGTGAGCTTGCCATGTTTAAACCAGCTGCTTGCCTACAGAACGGTGAGCTTGCCATGCTTAAACCAGCTGCTTGCCTACAGAACGGTGAGCTTGTCATGCTTAAACCAGCTGCTTGCCTACAGAACAGTGAGCTTGCCATGCTTAAGCCAGCTGCTTGCCTACAGAACAGTGAGCTTGCCATGCTTAAACCAGCTGCTTGCCTACAGAACGGTGAGCTTGCCATGTTTAAACCAGCTGCTTGCCTACAGAACACATCTCTAGCAATTTATACGCCACAGTATTTCTGACAACCATAAATAAAACCGTCGTAACACCTCTGCTGCACTCAAAGTTAAAGCTACTACGACACATCAAATAAAGTACAGATATGGATATGATGCCATTAGAAAGAAATGGTTGCTGCGTGACAAAACTTTCATAAAGACAACCCAAAATACACTCTAAAAGAAACGTGCCCCTAAAAAAAATAAAGAAAGCAAATATGTCAAAGCTATTTCAATTGTACTGTCTGGTCACATCGACTTATCCACCATAGTGTCTCTATTCTGGTCCCAAGACAATCGGGTAAAATTTCTTCTCTCATGAAAAAATTTCCCTAAAGATCAACCACATACGGTGATGTCAGAGTAAATTAATGAGAATTTTTGCTTGTTTTTCTTTTTTTTTACCCTGTCTTTCGCATGTGTGGTAATCTCAGGGTAAATTAAACAGAAGAGGGAAACAAACAGCCAGATAAACGACATGTATGTGAAAGCGTCGAAAGGGCACAGAAATAGAGTCTGCCCCTGCCTACGCTCACCTCACTCATAATGTAATAGAATCAAGAAGACTCCTTCATCGCTTTTTAAACAAAAACACAAAAACCAGAAAGAGAACAGAAAAGAAAAGAAAAGAAAAGGAAAAGGAATTAAGCACCAAGATGAACAAAAGTCCAATGGCGAGTGAGACGTTTCATGGACGTCCACCACCACGTCCATTGCCCACCACTGTGGCAACCCTCAGGGTGAAGCGAGAGGAAAACACAAAAGAAAGATGAAGGATGTGTGAGAAAGAGCGAAAGGAAGGAAGGAAGAAGAACCTACCAGCAGCAACTGCTAATAAAACGTCCCCACGCGGGAGAGAAGTAAAGAGTGAAAGAGTGAAGTAAAACCTACCAACAGCCCCGCCAAACCGTCCACATGAATGAGAGAAGTAATGGGTGAAAGAGTGAAAGAGTGAATGAATGAAAGAGTGAATGAAAGAAATAAAACCTACCAGCTGCACCCACCAAACCGTCCACATGGATGAAAGAAGAAATGAGTGAACGAAGGCATATCAATATTCAGAACATACCGATGACGTGGGCATAATAGTATACACTAAGAATTGATTGTCACATAGACTAATACTTTCAACAGACTATGGCAGACATTTTATTACGACGGCGGCAGGAATGCTTGGTAATATACATGAGAAAACAACACCGTACCACTGACCACCTCCTCCTCCTTCATCCTCTTCTATGCCAAGCTGATCAACTCATAGACGAAATATCCAAATTTGGATTTCAGCCATGAAGGAAGTGTGTGAGTGCGAGAGTGTTGGAAGTTTCGAAGCGCGTTTTCTTTCTGCTGTCACTGTCACATAATTGTGTTTAGATGTTGGTTCTTTTCATGCCTCGTGTAAAAACAAAACCCTTTCCATTGGCACATCATGTGTACATGTACAGTGTAGAATAATAAACGTATTTGTTTGAATCCCGAATCATTGCTGCAAAAAGAGACAATACAAAGCCAAATATTTGCATCGCATCTCCCTTTAGTACATCTGTCACTACTGTAAATAAAGTTCCTTCCAAGCCTATTCCCTATGGCCCTATCCCGGTTTCTATGACGTGAAGGGGAACAGGTAATAATAATATATCACCTGCTGGCCAGCACGCTAATCTGACGCAGGTTTTTTTTACTCCCAAGAAAGTAGTGCTTGCGTGTAACCCATTTGCACCTGTGTCCAGTGGGGGAAAATGTGTGTTAAACAAGTGTCTTTCCCCCCAAGGAACACAACTCTTAAAGGCAGACATCCATACACATATTCCACAAAGCATCGGAACAAGTTTATAATGTATTAAAGGCAGATGTGGACTGCTAAGTCGAAAACACTACGAAAAAAGATGTATTTCATTTACATAAATAGTTTTGGTGATTAGACGCGAACAAGTCGATTTGAAAAACGCTCTGCTATATCTCTCACCCTGTGGGAAATTTAAAAACTAGGACCGGACGAGTTTGAATTTGTCTTTAGTTGCTTCGTAGTGTTCAATCGGCTGTAGGCTAGCATCAATGGGTAGACTAGCGTACAATATAACGTTACACATTTATGACAAATAACATATAATACCACACCATGAAATAGACAATGGACGTTTAAAGCTATTATTATCAGCATTAACTACAAAAGTTTGATCATTATTTCTCTTATATTCTAGAGGATATAAATATATGTACAATACACAATACAAAATCGTTCTACTCTAGATCGACCCTCAATGTACAATAACTTAAACACAAAAATCAAATCATTGAATTATTCCATCAAAAAACCGAATACATCCAAGCTTTGGTGGTTTGTTTCATTAAAATCTACCGACCCTCCGAGTCTTATCCCCGATGATTGAAATTTAGCCTGTCCACCACTGTGGCGGGTGACCCTCAGGTGAATTATGAGGAAAGGGCAAAGGGCAAAGGAAAGGAGCAGGACCTACCCACCACGGGCAGCGCCCGCCCATCTGCCACGGACGTCTGTTTTGGTTGAAACTAAAATCAAATTCATCACATCACCATGTGTATGCGGTGATCTCAGGGTGAATGAGGAAACGGAAAATGGCAAGGCGAAAGGTCGGCTACCAGCAGCGGCCCCCGCCAACCACGCCCACCTTAACACTAAACAAGTGATTTCATCTTTCCACACACACACACAACCCCAAATCATGCTTTGTTCGATAATTTCCACACAGCGCCATCGCCGGACAACCGCCGGGTACAAACAAAACGCAAATTTCTGAGAAAAAAATAATTAATTTTTTTAAAAATTCACAATACTAATAAAAAAAATATATATATATATATATATATATATATATATATATCGACATAAAAGAGACCACAAACAAACAAAAAGCGGAAGGAAAAGAGATTTTGTTTCATTGCCATCACTACCCTGTTCCCCAACCACATGTGGGGCTCTCAGGGTGAATTTACAGCAAAGGAAACAACACAACGAGAGATACAAGAGACATGACATGCCCTGATGGTGATAGCGATAGCGTGAGGGAGAGGAAGAAGAAGGAACTACCAGCAGCCACCCACCAACTCCTGATGACGAAGGTTTCATTGAAATTGACCCATCCCATCATATGCGGTGATCTCGTGGGTAAATTTAAAAGAAACCGCAAAATGAAGGATACGTTCAAGAAAGAAAGTGAAATAAGTAGGACCTTCCGATAGCACTCGCCAACAGAGATGATTTTTTCTTCTTTTGAAAGCAACAAAACACAAAACAAAACAAGAAACCCAAAACAAAACCAATGAGAAGACAAGAACACCAACCACACCTTGATGACCTTCTGCTCTTGTCTAATGAAAGACGAGGAGACAAACGTGTTAACACGCTTCATTAACACACACACATACACGCCCGCACATAAACACGCACATACGTCTGTACATATTATATAAACAAAAATGTATCTTAAAATTACTTTTTACAGATCCCAGCGTGGTTGTAACCTGGTCCTGGACACATTTGCACGCGTGTAGTATTTAGCAGTGTGTCTTGTCTCACATGAATGACCCCGCTCGTCAGCTCAGCTCCTGGTATGGAATCATGGTTTGAATCCAGCATCCACGCCAACACACGATAGAACGACATGGGACGCACTGGTTGAAAAAAAATGCCTGAAGGTTCAGAAGTTCCACAGAACCAGCATGAGCGTGGCAATTTGTAAGCAATGCGACGCGTAAGTAAGTCACACAAGCTGTTTTGCGGGTGGGATTAGTTTTGGTTTTTTCTTCTTTTGCTTCCCGCGTAGTCTCCAAAACGAAGCAATCATTTCCTCCTTCGCACGTGGATACTAACACGAATTAATAAATCAGAGAATTGTCAATCCTTCCTCGGCAGAAATCATAAAAAAAAAAAAAAAAAAAATATTTTGTTTAATTTCTCTTAAAAATAAACGTGATATAAAAAACAAAACCTGAGCCTCCCCCCACCCCCACCGCGTGTTACACAGAAGTCTCCGAGTTCAACCGCAGCACGAATCGGTTGGACTTGGGGTGCTGGATCTCCTCCATCAGGCTGAAGTGCGGCAAGCGCGACACGGTGCACAGCAGCGACACCATGCCCTTCTTGAGCAAGAAGACCATGCCGTGGTCCAACTCCGCGTCAGCAGCTGCTCGCAGACCAGCACCCACCGCTCCGTGCCCTGCACCTCCGTGTCGTTGCCGCAGACCACGGCGCCCTGGGCGAAATACTTGGACAGGAAGGCCCGCGGGCTCATGTCGTGGGAGATGCACAGCGCCAGGTGGTTGAGGACGGCGTCCATGGTGTAGCGGGGTTGCTGCCGCGTGATGCGCAGGAACTTCTGCAGCGGCCTGGCCATCGACGGGAAGACGGCCGCCGCCGCCTCCACCGGGTCCATGGGAATGGCCGAACCTGGAACAAAAATAAGATGAAAAGTCACGAGACAATAAAATATAGCGGACAAACGATGCTAACTTGCGTATTTCGAATTTACCCAGTCTACCACATGCGGTGATCTTTTTTTTAGAGTGGATAGGAGACAGCAGATGAAAGACAAGCAGAAGAGAGCAAAATTTCGAAAAAGAAGGAGCTACAAGCCAACAAATCGCAAATGAATTTTTAGCTCATTCCACGCTGTTGATAGAGACAACAGCCTATAAAATGAGACCTCTATCTCATTCTGTCATTTGGCAAGATAACTATAGCATTCAAACTGAGTGTTCAACTCATTGCAAGAACAGGATAGTGGACCCGGACGTAGCCCGTGCCACACAATTTTGACTTATTTTCAACCAAGTGTAAAATTTTTTAGTTACAATGATAAGGAGAATTTTTTTTTTTTTGTGTGCTTATGATAGAGGTTTTTGCTTTTGATTTGATTCGATTTACTCACATCTACAACAGAGGTCACCTCTGGGTTTTTGGTGGGATTTTTTAATTTATTTGCCCTGACTGCCTTAATAAATAAACAGACGAGGGATCTTTAACGTGCACAGAATGTTGCGATCTGCACCCGAGGCCTCCTTTTTATCCTCCGTCTCCGGTGGGACTGGGTGTCTATCCACTTACCTGGACCAGGAGGGTAGATTTTGCTTTTAAAAAAATCAAGAAAAATTTTCAACCATTGGCGGGCTCGAACCCACTACCTTTTGGTTGAGAAGCTGACACATTGCCTCTGGACTACCAAGTCCCCTTCGATAAAGGAAATTTCATTTTACAATGATGTAAATATTTCTTCTATCGTTTTTGAAGTAAATTTGTGGTCTCCTCCTAAAAAAAGTAACTTGGGGGGGGGGGGGGGGGGCATTTTTTACAGCAGAATAAAGGATGAGTTACATCTAAAGAATTGAACGGGATATTGGTGTAGTGAAAAAAGACTCCTTTCACAAAACTAAGAGAGATAACCAGGAGAGAAAATGATGTTCAATCGTTTATAACATAAGCATGTCCACTATGTCCTGCTGCTTCCAGACAGATAAAACTGTAATGAAGATTATGTGTCCGCGTGACTTCCGGGGACATTTAACTTGTTGGACATATATATCTGATACGGCCGTGATGAGTTAAACTGCTTTGATTTTACCCAAACCCACAACTAACGTGTTCTCAGGGTTTTTGGTAGGGTTTTCAATTTCGCACAGACTGCCCTGTTAACAGCTAAGGGTCTCTGATGTGCACACAGTGTTGTGACCTGCACAGGGGAACTCCGTTTTATCATCCATCTCCGATGGGACTAGATACCGATCCACCTATCCTGGACCAGGAAGGGGAAGGTTTTACTCAAAAAAAAAAAAATGGAGAAAATTGTTCAACCTGTCGAGACACTGAACCGGGACCTTCTGGTTGTTGAGAGACTAACACCGTGACTCTGGTAGACGATGAAGTTCCCAAGTTCAAAGGTAAAGCTACGATCTGTCTTTTCAAAAACAAACCCAACAAAAAATTAAAAACAAGTAAAAAAATTTACAAAATGTATAGAAAACCCCCGACGCCCAATAACCATTAAAAAAAAAACAAGGCTATGACGTACCTTGCTCCTCGTGCAATCGCTTGATGTGCGTGAACAGCCTCCTCCGTCGACACCAGCAGACGGGCCCGTCGCTTGCGCACCCGCCTCTCGTACTCCTGCTCGTCGTAGAAGCGGTCGTTGTGGCTGAGTGTCGCGCGGCGGAGGCCGCGGCGAAGACGGCCCTGGCCCGTCCCTGGTTGGCCTGCTGGTTGGGGCGTTGCCGTCAATGTCGTACCTTGAAGGCCGTGCTGGACTGCTTGCTGTGCTTCTTGGTCACGTTCTCTAGGTACGGGTTGTACGTCTGACAAGGGGAGGAAGACGGAGCGGGCATCTTTTAAACCAACAAGTCAGGCCATGCGTGATTATTGCAATGACGACAATAGCAACAAGTTTAAAAACCAGGGGCTCACAGCGCTTAGCAAACCGACTCTAGGAGACGTTTGATAAAAGAAAAAAAGATTATAGAAGCGACAAAGTAACGTGAAGAACCCATACCAAGACTTCACCGCAGGGTAATCAGGAGTAGCTTGTTTGTTTCATTGAAACTTTCCCCCTTCCATCACATATGCCTCATCACAAGATGAATGGTTGTTAAGTCAAAGAGTGGAAGAAAGAAAAAATTAGGTCTCAGGGGTCACAGTCCTGACCTCACAAGGCATTAATAATAGGGTAGAGTTGCTTTCCAAAATTTTTGTCCACAAGATGAATGGTTTGACACACAGTTAAGTCAAAGCTTCCCTATCTCCTTCCTGGTCTGACACACAAAAAAATACCTGAACTGGAAGAACACAAAAAGAAAAAATCTATTATCTCCTCCCTGGGACCTACCAACTGTACACATCTAGCTACCCTCCCCAAGAAAAGTACCTGAACTGTACAACATCCCATCTCCTTCCTGGGGGTCACAGTCCACAAAAAGTACATGAACTCACACTTCACACAAAAATACATACATAATAGGTAGTGTTGCATTGAACTGTACACATCTAGCTACCTATCTCCTTCCTGGTTTGACACACAAAAAGTACATGAACTGTACACATCTAGCTACCTATCTCCTTCCTGGTTTGACACACAAAAAGTTGAACTGTACACATCTAGCTACCTATCTCCTTCCTGGTCTGACACACAAAAAGTACATGAACTGTACACATCTACCTACCTATCTCCTTCCTGGTTTGACACACAAAAGTACATGAACTGTACACATCTAGCTACCTATCTCCTTCCTGGTTTGACACACAAAAAAGTACATGAACTGTACACATCTAGCTACCTATCTCCTTTCTGGGTTCACACACAAAAAAAGTCATCTGTACACATCTAGCTACCTATCTCCTTCCTGGTTTGACACACAAAAAGTACATGAACTGTACACATCTAGCTACCTATCTCCTTCCTGGTTTGACACACAAAAAGTACATGAACTGTACACATCTACCTATCTCCTTTCTGGTTTGACTACATAGACTGTACATCTCCTATCTCCTTCTGGTTTGACACACAAAAAGTACATGAACTGTACACATCTAGCTACCTATCTCCTTTCTGGGTTGACACACAAAAAGTACATGAACTGTACACTTCTAGCTACCTATCTCCTTCCTGGGTTGACACACAAAAAGTACCGAACTGTAGGTTTCGTTGAAATGTTGTTATTGTTGTTGTTGTAAATTTACCAGTCCACCATATGAATCTCAGGGTTTCTGGTTTGACAATCAAAAAGTCGAAATTCCACCCGGTCCACATAAGATACAAAGATCTCCTTTCTGGTTTGAAACAGCAAAAAGATAAATGAACTGTAAAAGACATGTAAGCTACCAACAACCTTTCTTTTGACATTGAAATTTATGAACTGTACATCTGCCACCTATCTCCTTTCTGAGGAATCAAGAGGAAAGAGTAAGACAAATGGTAACTCAAAATAACGAAGGGACAAAAAGTGGAATGAACTGTCCCCATCTAACTGCCCGTGATCTCATGTTGAATAACAATGAAACAGCTAGACAAAATAGAAGAAAGAGTTGAAGGAGACAGCTAGATCCCCGCCTATGCTCGTGATCTCATGTGGAATTACAATGAAACAGCTAGATGATAGATAGAAGAAACAGCTGAAGGAGACAAGGAGGATCTACCAGCAACACCCGCCAACCGTCCGTACAGGATTGTAGGATATTTTATGAGTTACCAGAGCGCTATGAACCCCTGTTTTAAAACAAGCTTTTTCGTTTGTTGTTGTTGTAAATTTACTCACTGAAATACACCTCTGTCCACCACATGGTGGGTCTCAGGGTCAATGAAACAGCTAGATGAAAGGAAAACAGCAAGATGAAAAACATGCTAAAGTAGTGAAAGGAAAGAGGTTAAGACTTACCCAGTAGTAGCCCCCAAGCCCCACCCCCTCTGTCCACACTCAGGGTCAATGTAATATGCCCTAAAGGTAAGAAGGTTGATTTTTTTTATGTGATATTACCCACATCCACAACTGAGGTGATCTCCAGGACTTTGGTAGGATTTTGAATTTACCCAGACTGCCGTGTAAAAAGCCAAGGGATCTTAACACGGGACCTCCCTTTCCTCATCCGTCTCCGATAGGAGTAGGTGTTGATCCACTTACCTGGAATGCGGAAGGAGGGGGGGGGGGGTTGATTTCGCTGGAAACACTTGAGATACTTTTTCAACCATTGGCATAGCTCGAACCCATTACCTTTTGGTTGAGAAGCCGACACCTTACCTCTGGACCACCCGAGTTCCCCGGGGGCAAGGAGGTAACACACAATGAAAACCGAACCAAACAGGCGCAAAGGAACACAACATGACCCTGATCATATCAAACCCGCGGCCAAGTTTACCTCAAAGTCACGGTAGTACTGCTCCAAAATGGACACCGCGGCACGCTGTATGCTGAGGGAGCCGATGTTGTAGACCTTGACCTCCCCGTCTGGCGACCGGACCACGCGGACAGCAAACTGTGGCTGAAGCTGGCGAATTTCGAGCAAGATGATGGCCACGTAGTGTACAAAACAGGAGACTGTCCACAAGGGAAACGGCAAATTTTACAATACCCTGGGACGCAAAAGGAAAAAGATAAGTAGAGATGAACATATATAAGGAGATGTGTATTCAAATATGATCACTTCGTGTACACGGATAGGGAAACGTGACAGAAAGAGCGAGTGAGTGAGAGAGACGCACAGACAGACAGAAACAGAGAAACAGAAAGAAAAGACAGACACAGAGAGAGCTAGACAGACAGAGAGACAGCCAGAGAGAGACAGAGGCCGCAGACACAAAGATAGAGCGAGACATTTCCACCATTGCAGTGATCCCAAGGTGAAATTAAGAGGAAACAGCAAGACAAAAGATTAACGAAAAAGGGGGGAAAGAAGTAGAACCTCCTGCCAACCACCCGCCCACCATTGCGGTGATTTCAGGGTGAATTAAGAGGAAACATCAAGATGAAAGATAAGTGAAAAAAAGAGAGAAAGGAAATAAGTAAGACCTACCAGCAGCACCGCCAACCACCCGCTAAAGAGCGAGAGACAGACTGGCGGCAGAAAGAGACACACACAGAGACTACAGACAGACAGAAACAGAGAGAGAGAGATAAACAGACAGAGAGACAAACACACAGAAAGAGAAACAGGCACAGGGAGAGAAAAAAGAAAGAGAGAAACAGAGACAGACACAGAGAAAGAGAGGGACACACACACACACACAGACCCACCTCGTAGGTGCCTTGCTGCTCCTTGAAGATGCGGACGCCGTAGAAAAGCCAGAAGGCAAAGGTCAGCACAAAAACCAGGAAGAGAACGATGGCACGGAACACAAGACCCTGGGCATTGTGGCTTTGGGCTGTCAACAAGAGAGAAAACAAATTAAACCATGGGACACATACATGTGTATACCGTCAATTCATACGTCATATTGTCCAAGGAATAAATTTGAGGATTTTGTCCGGTTTCACGAAATTGTCACCAAAGTCAGATTACGTTTTGTCACAAATTCCACTTGTGTTTCTTCCAAACTCTAGATTTTCTTCCAAGCTAAAAAAAATTCAAAAACTGTCTATTTATTTTTATGAGTAATGTCATTATTATATTATTATTATTATCGTATGGTAAATAAAATTAAAATGCATGATCTTGCATATATATATTGATAACCTGACGTGTTTCGAGCATTTTTTACTTTAATTGGCGACATTTGGTCAAATTTTGACAAAGTTATGAACTTTTGTGTAAGAAGAATTTCAAGAATGGGTTCCAGCTATGTGGAAACCTGTTTGTGAGAAAATCACGTTGGCATCCACGGTTTTTGCTTTCTTTTCAAGAAAGGTTTCCAGCTATGTGCTAAAAAAGACATTTTTAATCCCACTGTTTGGGTCATGCTGGCTTTGAAGGAACTTTACTCAATCGACAAAATTTAAAAAAACACTGCTGGCATCAACGGGGATAGATTAGTTAACATAATCCATCATTTATTAATCGCTTGAAGAATACTCCAGGAAATGTGTTCAACCGTCAGTCCGGGGGACTCGAACCCACTACCTTTTGGTTGAGAGGCAGAGTCCTCGCTCCCCAGGGAGTTGAGTAGGGACTTTGAATGAAATGGCTGGCCTGCTGAGATGAATGATGAAGTGGCGAATCTGCATTTGTACAGGGATACTGACTATAAGTCTATCTTTATCTTTGACAAACAAACAAAAACAAACAACAAAAAAGACGGTGAGAGACGACGGTGACGCCACCTTGCGGAAGAAAAGGGCGATGGCCCCACCAGCAGCACCAGCAGCTTAAAGGCCAGGCTGATGAGCAGGCCCTCGCACTCGGGCGGGCACTGGCTGGACAGCGAGTCGTCCCGCCACTCCAGGAGGTCCAGCTTGGGCAGCAGCACCATGGCGATGGGCGACAGGAAGGCCAGCACGCTGAGGCCCACGGTCAGGTCGTTCCCACATAGCGGGCGCACGTCACGCCCACCTGCAAAAGGTAAAGAAAAAAATGAGGTCAATGATTAAAAACAAACCAAAACCACAACCAAACACCCAACAGAGAAAATAAAACAAACAAACGAACAAACCTCAATAATACGATGACGACGGTCGTGGTGACGTTTGAAATCAACGTAACTCACTCAACTAGGGTGTCCAGCAAAAACAAAAAAGACTAACTTGAAATTTCCCATCTCAATTTTGGAAAAAAATATGAACTAAAGCAACCTCCTGGTGCCAAAAAAACAAGAAAAGCACATTGTCTGTGAAATTGTCTGACGTAATTTTTCAGGAGAAGAAAAACAACACCACAGATAGAACAATGGAAATCTTTGTTGAGATCATGTTCGTTAAATGAGTTTTCTATTGGTCGCAGGCCTCCAGTATTTGTAAGGACATGAAAGAAGCATGCGTTTTATCAATCAAAGGACAAATCTCATATATCGTGGATTTACACGTTTAAACAGTTTCACAGACAACGTGTTGCCTTCCGTGCAAAAACCAGAAACCTCTCACATGAATAAGCTCAATGAAAAGCATCAATTCAAACCGCTATTGAAAGACTTTTTAAGCATACACACTTCATTGAAATGGAGCATAATAAATAATCAAGTGCTTGTTGGATTATATTAACATTTTAGCAATCTAAATCAGATTGTCAAAATGCGGAGCTGTGACAATACAATTCTGAGCCAACCAATGAAAAAGTGAAAAGGCAGAAAACAGATTTACCACTAGCACCGTCTGTCGACTGCCCCGTCTCTTAAATAATACTGGAGTAAAAAAAAAGTGTTAAAAAAAATAAATCTTATATCTAATAAAAAGAAAGAAATTATGCTAGACGAATAATCACAAAACATAATATGTGTCCAAAACAAAATGGCCACAGACTCACTCACCTGTCTCTCCTGCTCCTTGAAGGCAAATTTGGACAGGTCTTCCATGGAGAATCCCCGTCTCGCTGGTGTTGCCTGTGATGGCCGTTGTGTTGTCTCCCAGTTGTCGTCTTGGGGAATCACCTGGCAACGCAAGTTCAATCATATTGTGACAGTTACAATCATAATGGTTTTTGGGAATAAAGAAAAGGCACTGAAAACTACATATATAACAAGTGAAAAACGATGATTTGTACCCTCATATTAATAGCAGAGCTGTCAACTCTATGAATAGAAAAAAGCGGAGATGGGTTGCTACAAAAAAAAAAGACGATTTGAAGAGAGAAAAAAACCCGCACAATTAGAAAAATGCTGACAAACTTAAAGTGGACTGGAGAACCTAAAAAAGAAGTTCAAAATGCATTTAAAGTTGGTAGCACGCGTTCCTTTCATGGTCGCGAGTTCGATCCTCGGTGGCCGGGATTTTTTTCTGTTTATTCATTGTATTTGATTTGTCTTTGTTCCTATGGGGCTTTAATATTATTCAATGTCATTTCCTTCACTTAGGACATGAGAGGAGCGAAACATTTTCTTGAAGTTTCTAGAAACATACGAACCATACATATGTGTTAATAAATGACTGGACAATCTATTCAACCGGAAGACCAAAAGGTACAGTCTTAAAGATGAAAGTAAATGAACATGGACAATCTATTCATTTGGAAAACCGAAAGTTACTGGTATTAACATGGAACGAACTGGGAAAGAAATTTCTTTAAATTAAAAAGTTTTTTATTTAGGCAAAGAACAAATGGAAGGCGATTTTGCCCAATTGTTTGATGTTACTACGGATTGATGAGTCACTTACAACGAAAAGTTTCCTAGTTAGCCCCCCTTTCTCGTTACCTGCACTTGTATCCTTTCATCCTCCATTCCGCGCTCCATTCCACAGCCCTCCAGGTCCACATCCTGGCCGGGGGTTTTGATGGTAACGGAGCGGTCGTCTCTGTCTGTGTCATGGCCCCTGCCACTCCCACTCCGGGGACGGACCTGTGTAGAAGTAGTATGATGAGAACAACATGAATTCAACTTTAAAACTTTAACCCCTGTCTACCATTGGGGGGGGGGGTAATTTCAGGGTGAAATAAGAGCGGGTTAAAAAAAACATGCGAAAGAGTGAAATGTTTTTCTCCCCCATTAAAATTTACCGCCTGATCATCGTAGGCAGTGATCTCAGAGGAAAGAGCAAGATGAAACACATAAAACCAAAGGGAAAGAGTGAAAGGAAAGAAGTAGTCAGTAGAAGCTGTTCTCCCCGATATATAAAAGTTTTACTTTGAAACTCAAGACCAGACCAACAATATATATATATATATATATATATATATATATATATATATATATATATATATATATATATATATATATATATATCATACACCACATATATATAAAACTATGAAAATATTTTACTCTGCAAAAAGAAAGGAGGGGAAAACTACCACATTGTTATTATATGCCGTATGTCTATAAAAATCAGATCTCTTCTCCTGATTACCCTATGTGCTGTGTTGAGGATGGGTGTGGGCATAGTGACCATATAGAGTCAAACACACACACACACTAGAAAATTAGGACACTACTCTTGATCACCCTAAGTATGAGTGTGGCATAGTGACCATATAGAGTCAAACACACTAGAATATCCCAGAACACTACTCCTGATCTCCCTATGTGCTGTGTTGAGTATGAGTGTGGCATAGTGACCATATAGAGTCAAACACACACACTAGGAATATCAGGACACTACTCCTGATCACCCTATGTGCTGTGTTGAGTATGAGTGTGGCACACCATATAGAGTCAAACACACACACTAGAATATCAGAACACTACTCTGATCACCCTACGTGCTGTGTTGAGGATGGGTGTGGATAGCTATAGAGTCAAACACACACACTAAGAATGTCAGGACACTACTCCTGATTACCCCTATGTGCTGTGTTGAGTATGGGTGTGGGCATAGCGACCATATAGAGTCAAACACACACACTATTCCTATCAATTTAATTCAAAATAAAGTTACTTTACCACCTTTAGGTCCTGTGTGCAGATTACAGTTACTTTTTACATGATGTGATTAGACATATATAAGAACTTGGGAAAATGCTCCTCTATCCACTCATGGAAAATCAAAAACTAGGTACAGGCATGTAATACATATTTCAATTTGGTTACAACGAAGTGTCACGGTAGTTTTGCTAAAACTCAGAAAAATGTTGTCTATGAACTTTCACCCAGATCTCCTGGTTCTCTTAAGCGTCTTTTTTATAAAATTAAAAGATAGTTAATTCTCATGTAATTTATACTTTTCACGATAAACACAGACTCCACGGATTCAGAGCCAAAAAGAACATTATAATACTAAATACCTTTTTTTATGTACTGACTGACAGTAATCTAAACGGGAAAAGATCATGAAAAAAACTTTGGGAATTAAAAGTAAACGCTTAATATATTGACTATCATATATTGACTATCACATCAACCAACTCACATGAGATTAGACGAACTTGCCATGTTGCAGGCATGTAATACATATTTCAATTTGGTGATGACCTGCACTGTGATGGTTGCTGCCGTGATTCAGAGCCAAAAAGAACATTATAATACTAAATACCTTTTTTTTATGTACTGTGACCTCTCTGACCTTCAACCTCCTCCCGGACCTCACACTCTCCCCCTTCGTCCATAATTCAGCGGGAAAACAAGGCAGAGTTGTAATGTGACGATTTGTCTGTGACTTGAGTTTTGACAATTTGAAAAGAAAAGAAAAAAACCAACAACCCAAGACTGCCGAATGAACCTCTTGAATTGGGTGCAAAGGTCACGCTCGTTGAGGTCAGTGTGAACGTCACACTTGGTGGACAAGTGCAAAGGTCACTCAGCTGGTCATACAAATGGTGAGGATGCTAATTTTAGCAACGATGAGAGGGATGTTGGGAAGGTCTCAGTTGAATAAATCCTCAAGCCATTTCACAAGTTTGATCTGCTTTTGGGTCTTTCTACATTTTGATCAGCAAAAGATGATGCCAGGGGAGGACAACTCTGCTACTGAGCTGATTTAAC
>JAXRKP010002651.1:15000-41596 GCA_037039925.1 Doris montereyensis | reverse complement strand
TATGAATCGCAATCGCAATCGCAATCGCAATCGCAATCGCAATCGCTTGAGCCTGCCTGAAGGAACAATCATTGACCAATCAAACCAAACAGTCAGCGAATTGTAAAAAAGTTCCTTCAAGTGATCAAGGCCGTTACGGCTTCTAGAGCCGGAGCTATCCTCATATTGTCAATACATGAAGCGGGACAGGTGAAGGAGACTGGTTATTTGGTCATCGGTGGCGCCTTAACGGCCTCGACAGATAGAGAGATAGAGAGTGATGGAGCTGAAAACGTCACCTACACATTGAAATCGCTTGCAACCATTGAATTTTTTACGATCAAAGCCTATCGACTTATCTGTATCTGATAAAAAAATAAAAAGCCCAACCCATACATTCCAAGGATATCTCCCACAACAAAAATTGACAATCCTTGTGTATATAATGGGTGCAATGTCAGTCCCTTATGAATCGCAATCGCAATCGCAATCGCAATCGCAATCGCAATCGCTTGAGCCCGCCTGAAGGAACAATCATTGACCACTCAAAACCAAACCAGTCAGCGAATTGTAAAAAAGTTCCTTCAAGTAGATCAAGGCCGTGTACGGCTTCTAGAGCCGGAGCTATCCTCATATTGTCAATTCATGAAGCGGGACAGGTGAAGGAGACTGGTTACTTGGTCATCGGTGGCGCCCTTAACGGCCTCGACAGATAGAGAGATTAGAGAGTAGATGGAGCTGAAAACCACGATCCCCCCCGTGCCCTACACTTGAAATCGTCTTGCAACCATTGAAGTTTTTACGATCAAAGCCTATCGACTTATCTGCTATCTGATTAAAAAATAATAAAGCCCAACCCATACATTCCAAGGATATCTCCCACAACAAAAATTGACAATCCTTGTGTATATAATGGGTGCAATGTCAGTCCCTTATGAATCGCAATCGCAATCGCAATCGCAATCGCAATCGCAATCGCTTGAGCCTGCCTGAAGGAACAATCATTGACCAATCAAACCCAAACAGTCAGCGAATTGTAAAAAAGTTCCTTCAAGTGATCAAGGCCGTTACGGCTTCTAGAGCCGGAGCTATCCTCATATTGTCAATACATGAAGCGGGACAGGTGAAGGAGACTGGTTATTTGGTCATCGGTGGCGCCTTAACGGCCTCGACAGATAGAGAGATAGAGAGTGATGGAGCTGAAAAACGTCACCTACACATTGAAATCGCTTGCAACCATTGAATTTTTTACGATCAAAGCCTATCGACTTATCTGTATCTGATAAAAAAATAAAAAGCCCAACCCATACATTCCAAGGATATCTCCCACAACAAAAATTGACAATCCTTGTGTATATAATGGGTGCAATGTCAGTCCCTTATGAATCGCAATCGCAATCGCAATCGCAATCGCAATCGCAATCGCTTGAGCCTGCCTGAAGGAACAATCATTGACCAATCAAACCAAACAGTCAGCGAATTGTAAAAAAGTTCCTTCAAGTGATCAAGGCCGTTACGGCTTCTAGAGCCGGAGCTATCCTCATATTGTCAATACATGAAGCGGGACAGGTGAAGGAGACTGGTTATTTGGTCATCGGTGGCGCCTTAACGGCCTCGACAGATAGAGAGATAGAGAGTGATGGAGCTGAAAACGTCACCTACACATTGAAATCGCTTGCAACCATTGAATTTTTTACGATCAAAGCCTATCGACTTATCTGTATCTGATAAAAAAATAAAAAGCCCAACCCATACATTCCAAGGATATCTCCCACAACAAAAATTGACAATCCTTGTGTATATAATGGGTGCAATGTCAGTCCCTTATGAATCGCAATCGCAATCGCAATCGCAATCGCAATCGCAATCGCTTGAGCCTGCCTGAAGGAACAATCATTGACCAATCAAACCAAACAGTCAGCGAATTGTAAAAAAGTTCCTTCAAGTGATCAAGGCCGTTACGGCTTCTAGAGCCGGAGCTATCCTCATATTGTCAATACATGAAGCGGGACAGGTGAAGGAGACTGGTTATTTGGTCATCGGTGGCGCCTTAACGGCCTCGTACAGATAGAGAGATAGAGAGTGATGGAGCTGAAAAACGTCACCTACACATTGAAATCGCTTGCAACCATTGAATTTTTTACGATCAAAGCCTATCGACTTATCTGTATCTGATAAAAAAATAAAAAGCCCAACCCATACATTCCAAGGATATCTCCCACAACAAAAATTGACAATCCTTGTGTATATAATGGGTGCAATGTCAGTCCCTTATGAATCGCAATCGCAATCGCAATCGCAATCGCAATCGCAATCGCTTGAGCCTGCCTGAAGGAACAATCATTGACCAATCAAACCAAACAGTCAGCGAATTGTAAAAAAGTTCCTTCAAGTGATCAAGGCCGTTACGGCTTCTAGAGCCGGAGCTATCCTCATATTGTCAATACATGAAGCGGGACAGGTGAAGGAGACTGGTTATTTGGTCATCGGTGGCGCCTTAACGGCCTCGACAGATAGAGAGATAGAGAGTGATGGAGCTGAAAACGTCACCTACACATTGAAATCGCTTGCAACCATTGAATTTTTTACGATCAAAGCCTATCGACTTATCTGTATCTGATAAAAAAATAAAAAGCCCAACCCATACATTCCAAGGATATCTCCCACAACAAAAATTGACAATCCTTGTGTATATAATGGGTGCAATGTCAGTCCCTTATGAATCGCAATCGCAATCGCAATCGCAATCGCAATCGCAATCGCAGACGCTGCAGACGGAATCGCAATCGCAATCGCACCATCGCAATCGCAAACCAGTCAGCGAATCGTAACAAGTTCCTGCAAGTGATCAAGGCGTTACGGCTTCTAGGCGGAGCTATCCTCATATGTCAATCATGAAGCGGGACAGGTGCAGGAGACTGGTCATTTGGTCATCGGTGCGCCTTAACGGCTCGACAGATCGCGAGATCGCGAGTGATGGGCTGCAATCGTCAATCGCAATCGCAATCGCAATCGCAACCATTCGCAATACGATCAAAGCCTATCGACTTATCTGTATCTGTAAAAATACAATGCGCAACCCATCGCAATCCAAGGCAATCGCACATCGCAATCGCAATCCTGTGCTATATCTGGGTGCAATCGTCAATCGCTTATCGCAATCGCAATCGCACGTAATCGCAATCGCAATCGCAATCGCAATCGCAATCGCAATCGCAACGCAATCGCAATCGCAATCGCAATCGCAATCGCAATCGCAATCGCAATCGCAATCGCAATCGCAATCGCAATCGCACCGCAATCGCAATCGCAGAATCGCAATCGCAAATCGCAATCGCATCGCACGCAATCGCAATCGCAATCAACTCGCATCGCATCGTAATCGCAATCGTAATCGCAATCGCAATCGCAATCGCAATCGCATCGCAATCGCAACGCAAATCGCAATCGCAATCGCAATCGCATCGTAATCGTAATGCAATCGCAATCGTTATCGCAATCGCAACATCGCATCGCACTACTCAATCGCAATCGCAATCGCAATCGCAATCGCAATCGCAATTGCAATCGCAATCGCAATCGCAATCGCAATCGCAATCGCAATCGCAGATCGCACGCATCGCACCACCGCAATCGCACTCGCACCATCAATCGCAATCAATCGTACTCGCAATCATAAATCGCAATCGCAATCGCAATCGCAATCGCAATCGCAATCGCAATCGCAATCGCAATCGCACCAATCGCAATCATAATCGCATCGCAATCGCAATCGCACCTAATCGCAATCGCAATCGCAATCATAATCGCAATCGCAATCGCAATCGCAATCGCAATCGCAATCGTAATCGCAATCGCAATCGCAATCGCAATTGCACTCATAATCGTAATCATAATCTGTCCTCGCACCGCAATCGCAACGCACCGTAATCGTTATCGCAATCGTAATCGCAATCGCAATCGGCAATTCAATTGTCAATCCTGTGTCTGTCTGTCAATCGCAATCGCAATCGCAATCGCAATCGCAATCGCAATCCTGTCGCAATCGCAATCGCAATCGCAATCGCAATCATCAATCTGTCGCAACACCAATAATCGCAATCATAATCGCAATCGCATCGCAATCAATCGCAATCGCAATCGCAATCGTCGCACCGCATCGCAATCGCATCACTGTAATCCCGAATCGAATCGCACCGCAATCGCAATCGTAATCGTAACTCAACAATCGCAATCGCAATCGCAATCGCAATCGCAATCGCAATCGCAATCGCAATCGCAATCGCATCGCAATCAACGTCACCAATCGCAATCGCAACGCAATCGCAATCGCAATCGCAATCGCAATCGCAATCGCAATCGCAAACGCACCGCAATCGCAATCGCAATCGCAATCGCAATCGCAATCGCAATCGCAATGCAATCGCAATCGCAATCGCAATCGCAATCGCAATCGCAATCGCAATCGCACGTAATCGCAATCGCAATCGCAATCGTAATCGCAATCGCAATCGCAATCGCAATCGCAATCGCAATCGCAATCGCATCGCAATGCAATCGCAATCGCAATCGCAATCGCATCGCAATCGCACGCATCGCAATCGCATCGCAATCCTGCAATCGCAATCGAACAATCGCAATCGCAATCGCAATCGCAATCGCAATCGCAATCATCGCAATCGCAATCGCAATCGCAATCGCAATCGCAATCGCAATCGCAATCGCAATCGCAATCGCAATCGCAATCGCAATCGCAATCGCAATCGCAATCGCAATCGCAATCGCAATCGCAATCGCAATCGCAATCGCAATCGCAATCGCAATCGCAATCGCAATCGCAATCGCAATCGCAATCGCAATCGCAATCGCAATCGCAATCGCAATCGCAATCGCAATCGCAATCGCAATCGCAATCGCAATCGCAATCGCAATCGCAATCGCAATCGCAATCGCAATCGCAATCGCAATCGCAATCGCAATCGCAATCGCAATCGCAATCGCAATCGCAATCGCAATCGCAATCGCAATCGCAATCGCAATCGCAATCGCAATCGCAATCGCAATCGCAATCGCAATCGCAATCGCAATCGCAATCGCAATCGCAATCGCAATCGCAATCGCAATCGCAATCGCAATAGAATCGGTGCAATGTCCATCATCCTGTGAATCGCAATCGCAATCGCAATCGCAATCGCAATCGCAATCGCTTTCTAACGCATCGCCTGAAAGATTCGCATCAACGTAATTGCAATCGCAATCGCAATCAAATCGCAAACAATCGCAATCGCATTGCAAAATCGCAATCGTTCGCTTCCAAGTGATCGCAATCGCATCGTTACGGCTTCGCAATCGCAATCGCAATCGCAATCGCAATCCAATCAATCGCATTGTCAATACATGCAATCGCAATCGCAATCGTCGCAAGGGCTAGTTTAATTGGTCATCGCAATCGCAATCGCAATCGCAATCGCAATCGACAGATGAATCGCAATCGCACGAGTGATGGAGCTGAAAATCGTCATCGCACCGTAATCGAAATCGCTTCGCAACCATTGAATTTTTTCGTACGAATCGCAACGCAATCGCAACTTATCTGTATCTCGCAATAAAATCGCAAAAAATCGCAAAATCGCAATCGCAATCGCAACGCAATCGCATTCGCAAGGATCGCAATCGCCGCAATCGCAATCGCAAAATCGCACAATCCTTGTGTAATCGCAATCGCAATCGCAATGTCAATCCCATATGAATCGCAATCGCAATCGCAATCGCAATCGCAATCGCAATCGCAATCGCAATCCTGCCTGAAGGAACAATCATTGACCAATCAAACCAAACAGTCGCAATCGCAATCGTAAAAAAAGTTCCTTCAAGTGATCGCAATCGCCGTTACGGCTTCTAGAGCCGGAGCAATCGCAATCGCAATCGCATTGTCCAATACATGAAGCGGGACAATCGTGAAGGAACTAGTTGGTCATCGGTGGCGCCTTAACGGCCTCGACAGATAGAGAGATAGAGAGTGATGGAGCAATCGCAATCGCAATCGCAATCGCAATCCTACATTGAAATCGCTTCGCAACCAATCGCAATCGCAATCGAATCGCAATCGCAATCGCAATTATCTGCAATCTGAATAAAAAAATAAAAAGCCCAACCCATACATTCCACGAATCGATATCTCCCAATCAACAAGTGAATTGTAATCCTTGTATAGAATGGGTGCAATGTCAGTCCCATCGCATATGAATCGCAATCGCAATCGCAATCGCAATCGCAATCGCAATCGCAATCGCAATCGCAATCGCAATCGCAATCGCAATCGCAATCGCAATCGCAATCGCAATCGCAATCGCAATCGCAATCGCAATCGCAATCGCAATCGCAATCGCAATCGCAATCGCAATCGCAATCGCAATCGCAATCGCAATCGCAATCGCAATCGCAATCGCAATCGCAATCGCAATCGCAATCGCAATCGCAATCGCAATCGCAATCGCAATCGCAATCGCAATCGCAATCGCAATCGCAATCGCAATCGCAATCGCAATCGCAATCGCAATCGCAATCGCAATCGCAATCGCAATCGCAATCGCAATCGCAATCGCAATCGCAATCGCAATCGCAATCGCAATCGCAATCGCAATCGCAATCGCAATCGCAATCGCAATCGCAATCGCAATCGCAATCGCAATCGCAATCGCAATCGCAATCGCAATCGCAATCGCAATCGCAATCGCAATCGCAATCGCAATCGCAATCGCAATCGCAATCGCAATCGCAATCGCAATCGCAATCGCAATCGCAATCGCAATCGCAATCGCAATCGCAATCGCAATCGCAATCGCAATCGCAATCGCAATCGCAATCGCAATCGCAATCGCAATCGCAATCGCAATCGCAATCGCAATCGCAATCGCAATCGCAATCGCAATCGCAATCGCAATCGCAATCGCAATCGCAATCGCAATCGCAATCGCAATCGCAATCGCAATCGCAATCGCAATCGCAATCGCAATCGCAATCGCAATCGCAATCGCAATCGCAATCGCAATCGCAATCGCAATCGCAATCGCAATCGCAATCGCAATCGCAATCGCAATCGCAATCGCAATCGCAATCGCAATCGCAATCGCAATCGCAATCGCAATCGCAATCGCAATCGCAATCGCAATCGCAATCGCAATCGCAATCGCAATCGCAATCGCAATCGCAATCGCAATCGCAATCGCAATCGCAATCGCAATCGCAATCGCAATCGCAATCGCAATCGCAATCGCAATCGCAATCGCAATCGCAATCGCAATCGCAATCGCAATCGCAATCGCAATCGCAATCGCAATCGCAATCGCAATCGCAATCGCAATCGCAATCGCAATCGCAATCGCAATCGCAATCGCAATCGCAATCGCAATCGCAATCGCAATCGCAATCGCAATCGCAATCGCAATCGCAATCGCAATCGCAATCGCAATCGCAATCGCAATCGCAATCGCAATCGCAATCGCAATCGCAATCGCAATCGCAATCGCAATCGCAATCGCAATCGCAATCGCAATCGCAATCGCAATCGCAATCGCAATCGCAATCGCAATCGCAATCGCAATCGCAATCGCAATCGCAATCGCAATCGCAATCGCAATCGCAATCGCAATCGCAATCGCAATCGCAATCGCAATCGCAATCGCAATCGCAATCGCAATCGCAATCGCAATCGCAATCGCAATCGCAATCGCAATCGCAATCGCAATCGCAATCGCAATCGCAATCGCAATCGCAATCGCAATCGCAATCGCAATCGCAATCGCAATCGCAATCGCAATCGCATCGCAATCGCAATCGCAATCGCAATCGCAATCGCAATCGCAATCGCAATCGCAATCGCAATCGCAATCGCAATCGCAATCGCAATCGCAATCGCAATCGCAATCGCAATCGCAATCGCAATCGCAATCGCAATCGCAATCGCAATCGCAATCGCAATCGCAATCGCAATCGCAATCGCAATCGCAATCGCAATCGCAATCGCAATCGCAATCGCAATCGCAATCGCAATCGCAATCGCAATCGCAATCGCAATCGCAATCGCAATCGCAATCGCAATCGCAATCGCAATCGCAATCGCAATCGCAATCGCAATCGCAATCGCAATCGCAATCGCAATCGCAATCGCAATCGCAATCGCAATCGCAATCGCAATCGCAATCGCAATCGCAATCGCAATCGCAATCGCAATCGCAATCGCAATCGCAATCGCAATCGCAATCGCAATCGCAATCGCAATCGCAATCGCAATCGCAATCGCAATCGCAATCGCAATCGCAATCGCAATCGCAATCGCAATCGCAATCGCAATCGCAATCGCAATCGCAATCGCAATCGCAATCGCAATCGCAATCGCAATCGCAATCGCAATCGCAATCGCAATCGCAATCGCAATCGCAATCGCAATCGCAATCGCAATCGCAATCGCAATCGCAATCGCAATCGCAATCGCAATCGCAATCGCAATCGCAATCGCAATCGCAATCGCAATCGCAATCGCAATCGCAATCGCAATCGCAATCGCAATCGCAATCGCAATCGCAATCGCAATCGCAATCGCAATCGCAATCGCAATCGCAATCGCAATCGCAATCGCAATCGCAATCGCAATCGCAATCGCAATCGCAATCGCAATCGCAATCGCAATCGCAATCGCAATCGCAATCGCAATCGCAATCGCAATCGCAATCGCAATCGCAATCGCAATCGCAATCGCAATCGCAATCGCAATCGCAATCGCAATCGCAATCGCAATCGCAATCGCAATCGCAATCGCAATCGCAATCGCAATCGCAATCGCAATCGCAATCGCAATCGCAATCGCAATCGCAATCGCAATCGCAATCGCAATCGCAATCGCAATCGCAATCGCAATCGCAATCGCAATCGCAATCGCAATCGCAATCGCAATCGCAATCGCAATCGCAATCGCAATCGCAATCGCAATCGCAATCGCAATCGCAATCGCAATCGCAATCGCAATCGCAATCGCAATCGCAATCGCAATCGCAATCGCAATCGCAATCGCAATCGCAATCGCAATCGCAATCGCAATCGCAATCGCAATCGCAATCGCAATCGCAATCGCAATCGCAATCGCAATCGCAATCGCAATCGCAATCGCAATCGCAATCGCAATCGCAATCGCAATCGCAATCGCAATCGCAATCGCAATCGCAATCGCAATCGCAATCGCAATCGCAATCGCAATCGCAATCGCAATCGCAATCGCAATCGCAATCGCAATCGCAATCGCAATCGCAATCGCAATCGCAATCGCAATCGCAATCGCAATCGCAATCGCAATCGCAATCGCAATCGCAATCGCAATCGCAATCGCAATCGCAATCGCAATCGCAATCGCAATCGCAATCGCAATCGCAATCGCAATCGCAATCGCAATCGCAATCGCAATCGCACATCGCAATCGCAATCGCAATCGCAATCGCAATCGCAATCGCAATCGCAATCGCAATCGCAATCGCAATCGCAATCGCAATCGCAATCGCAATCGCAATCGCAATCGCAATCGCAATCGCAATCGCAATCGCAATCGCAATCGCAATCGCAATCGCAATCGCAATCGCAATCGCAATCGCAATCGCAATCGCAATCGCAATCGCAATCGCAATCGCAATCGCAATCGCAATCGCAATCGCAATCGCAATCGCAATCGCAATCGCAATCGCAATCGCAATCGCAATCGCAATCGCAATCGCAATCGCAATGTCAGTCCCTTATGAATCGCAATCGCAATCGCAATCGCAATCGCAATCGCAATCAAAGCTGAGCCTGCCTGAAGGAACAATCATCGACCAATCAAACCAAACAGTCAGCGAATTGTAAAAAAGTTCCTTCAAGTGATCAAGGCCGTTACGGCTTCTAGAGCCGGAGCTATCCTCATATTGTCAATAGCAAAGCGGGACAGGTGAGATCATTTGGTCATCGGTGCGCCTTAACGGCCTCGACAGATAGAGATAGAGAAAGTGATGGAGCTGAAAACGTCATCTACACATTGAAATCGCTTGCAACCATTGGAATTTTTACGATCAAAGCTCATCGACTTATCGTATCTGATATAAAAGCCCAACCATACATCGGATATCTCCCACAACAAAAATTGACAATCCCAGTATAGAATGGGTGCAATCATGAATAATCGCAATCGCAATCGCAATCTCGCAATCGCTTGAGCCTAATCCTCAAACCAAACAGTCAGCGAATTATGTAAAAAGTTCCTTCCAAGTGATCAAGGCCGTTACAATCGCAATCCTCATTGTCAATACATGAAGCGGGACAGGTGGAAGGAGACTGGTTATTTGGTCAATCGCAATCGACAGATAGAGAATAGAGAGTGATGGAGCTGAAAACGTCATCTACATTGAAATCGCAACCATTGAATTTTTTTACGATCAAAGCCTATCGACTTATCTGTATCTGATAAAAATAAAAAGCCCAACCCAATTCCAAGGATATCTCCCACAACAAAAACCAATCTCAATCGAATCACGTCCCCTTATGAATCGCAATCGCAATCGCAATCGCAATCGCAATCGCAATCGCTTGAGCCTGCCTGAAGGAACAATCATCAGACCAATCAAACCAAAACAGTCAGCGAATTGTAAAAAAGTTCCTTCAAGTGATCAATCGGCTTCTAAGCCGAGCCATCCTCATATTGTCAATACATGAAGCGGGACAGGTGAAGGAGACTGGTTATTTGGTCATCGGCGGCGCTCTTAACGGCCTCGACAGATAGAGAGATAGAGAGTGATGGAGCGGAAAACGTCATCTACACATTGAAATCGCTTGCAACCATTGAATTTTTACGATCAAAGCCTATCGACTTATCTGTATCTGATAAAAAAATAACCCATACACCTAAGATATCTCCACAACAAAAATTGACAATCCTTGTGTATAGAATGGGTGCAATGTCGTCCCTTATGAATCGCAATCGCAATCGCAATCGCAATCGCAATCGCACTGCTTGAGCCTAATCATAATCAAACCAAACAGCTCAATCGCAATCGCAATCGCAATTACGGCTTCTAGAGCCGGAGCTATCCTCATATTGTCAATACATGAAGCAATCGCAGACTGGTTATTTGGTCATCGGTGGCGCCCTAACGGCCTCGACAGATAGAGAGATAGAGAGTGATGGAGCTGAAAACGTCATCTACACATTGAAATCGCTTGCAACCATTGAATTTTACGATCAAAGCCTACCGACTTATCTGTATCTGAAAAAATAAAAAGCCCAACCTTATACATTCCTGCTGATATCCTACAACAAAAATTGACAATCCTTGTGTATAGAATGGGTACGTCAGTCCCTTATGAATCGCAACGTAACGCAATCGCAATCGCAATCGCAATCGCTTGAGCCTGCCTGAAGGAACAAAATCATCGACCAATCAAACCAAACAGTCAGCGAATTGTAAAAAAGTTCCTTCCAAGTGATCAAGGCCGTTACGGCTTCTAGAGCCGGAGCTATCACCTCATGTCCATCCCAATACATGAAGCGGGGACAGGTGAAGGAGACTGGTTATTTGGTCATCGGTGGCGCCTTAACGGCCTCGACAGATAGAGAGATAGAGAGTGATGGAGCTGAAAACGTCATCTACACATTGAAATCGCTTGCAACCATTGAATTTTTACGATCAAGCCTATCGACTTATCTGTATCTGATAAAAAAATAAAAAGCCCAACCCATACATTCAAGGATATCTCCCACAACAAAAATTGACAATCCTTGTGTATAGAATGGGTGCAATGTCAATCCCTTATGAATCGCAATCGCAATCGCAATCGCAATCGCAATCGCAATCGCTTGAGCCTGCCTGAAGGAACAATCATCGACCAATCAAACCAAACAGTCAGCGAATTGTAAAAGTTCCTTCAAGTGATCAAGGCCGTTACGGCTTCTAGAGCCGGAGCTATCCTCATATTGTCAATACATGAAGCGGGACAGGTGAAGGAGACTGGTTTATTTGGTCATCGGTGGCGCCTTAACGGCCTCGACAGATAGAGAGATAGAGAGTGATGGAGCTGAAAACGTCATCTACACATTGAAATCGCTTGCAACCATTGAATTTTTTTACGATCAAAGCCTATCGACTTATCTGTATCTGATAAAAAAAATAAAAAAGCCCAACCCATACATTCAAGGATATCTCCCACAACAAAAATTGACAATCCTTGTATAGAATGGGTGCAATGTCGGTCCCATATGAATCGCAATCGCAATCGCAATCGCAATCCTATCCAATCGCAATCGCTTGAGCCTGCCTGAAGGAACAATCATTGACCAATCAAACCAAACAGTCAGCGAATTGTAAAAAGTTCCTTCAAGTGATCAAGGCCGTTACGGCTTCTGAGCCGGAGCTATCCTCATATTGTCAATACATGAAGCGGGACAGGTGAAGGAGACTGGTTATTTGGTCATCGGTGGCGCCTTAACGGCCTCGACAGATAGAGAGATAGAGAGTGATGGAGCTGAAAACGTCATCTACACATTGAAATCGCTTGCAACCATTGAATTTTTTACGATCAAAGCCTATCGACTTATCTGTATCTGATAAAAAAAAATAAAAGCCCAACCCATACATTCCAAGGATATCTCCCACAACAAAAATTGACAATCCTTGTGTATAGAATGGGTGCAATGTCAGTCCCTTATGAATCGCAATCGCAATCGCAATCGCAATCGCAATCGCTTGAGCCTGCCTGAAGGAACAATCCATCGACCAATCAAACCAAACAGTCAACGAATTGTAAAAAAGTTCCTTCAAGTGATCAAGGCCGTTACGGCTTCTAGAGCCGGAGCTATCCTCATATTGTCAATACATGAAGCGGGACAGGTGGGGAGACTGGTTATTTGTCATCGGTGGCGCCTTAACGGCCTCGACAGATAGAGAGATAGGGAGAGTGATGGAGCTGAAAACGTCACCTACACATTGAAATCGCTTGCAACCATTGAATTTTTTACGATCAAAGCCTATCGACTTATCTGTATCTGATAAAAAAATAAAAAGCCCAACCCATACATTCAAGGATATCTCCCACAACAAAAATTGACAATCCTTGTGTATAGAATGGGTGCAATGTCAGTCCCTTGATGAATCATTGACAATCGCAATCGCAATCGCAATCGCAATCGCAATCGCTTGATCGCGCCTTAACGCCTGACAGATAGAACAATCATTGACCAATCAAAAGCCAAACTGTATCTGATCAGCGAATTGTAAAAAGTTCCTTCAAGTGATCAAGGCCGTTACGGCTTCTAGAGCCGGAGCTATCCTCATATTGTCAATACATGAAGCGGGACAGGTGAAGGAGACTGGTTATTTGGTCATCGGTGGCGCCTTAACGGCCTCGACAGATAGAGAGATAGAGAGTGATGGAGCTGAAAACGTCACCCTACACATTGAAATCGCTTGCAACCATTGAATTTTTTTACGATCCAAAGCCTATCGACTTATCTGTATCTGATAAAAAAATAAAAAGCCCAACCCATACATTCCAAGGATATCTCCCACAACAAAAATTGACAATCCTTGTGTATAGAATGGGTGCAATGTCAATCCCTTATGAATCGCAATCGCAATCGCAATCGCAATCGCAATCGCAATCGCTTGAGCCTGCCTGAAGGAACAATCATTGACCAATCAAACCAAACAGTCAGCGAATTGTAAAAGTTCCTTCAAGTGATCAAGGCCGTTACGGCTTCTAGAGCCGGAGCTATCCTCATATTGTCAATACATGAAGCGGGACAGGTGAAGGAGACTGGTTATTTGGTCATCGGTGGCGCCTTAACGGCCTCGACAGATAGAGAGATAGAGAGTGATGGAGCTGAAAACGTCACCTACACATTGAAATCGCTTGCAACCATTGAATTTTTTACGATCAAAGCCTATCGACTTATCTGTATCTGATAAAAAAATAAAAAGCCCAACCCATACATTCCAAGGATATCTCCCACAACAAAAATTGACAATCCTTGTGTATATAATGGGTGCAATGTCAGTCCCTTATGAATCGCAATCGCAATCGCAATCGCAATCGCAATCGCAATCGCTTGAGCCTGCCTGAAGGAACAATCATTGACCAATCAAACCAAACAGTCAGCGAATTGTAAAAAAGTTCCTTCAAGTGATCAAGGCCGTTACGGCTTCTAGAGCCGGAGCTATCCTCATATTGTCAATACATGAAGCGGGACAGGTGAAGGAGACTGGTTATTTGGTCATCGGTGGCGCCTTAACGGCCTCGACAGATAGAGAGATAGAGAGTGATGGAGCTGAAAACGTCACCTACACATTGAAATCGCTTGCAACCATTGAATTTTTTACGATCAAAACCTATCGACTTATCGCAATCGTATCTGATAAAAAAATAAAAAACAACCAACCCATACATTCAAGGATATCTCCCAATCGCAACAAAAATTGACAATCCTTGTGTATATAATGGGTGCAATGTCGTAGTCCCGCACCGCACGCAATCGCAATCGCATGAATCGCAATGTCGCAATCGCAATCGCAATCGCAATCGCTTGAGCCTGCCTGAAGGAACAATCATCGACCAATCAAACCAAACAGTCAGCGAATTGTAAAAAGTTCCTTCAAGTGATCAAGGCCGTTACGGCTTCTAGAGCCGAGCTATCCTCATATTGTCAATACATGAAGCGGGACAGGTGAAGGAGACTGGTTATTTGGTCATCGGTGGCGCCTTAACGGCCTCGACAGATAGAGAGATAGAAGCTGATGGAGCTGGAAAACGTCATCTGACACATTGAAATCGCTTAACCATTAAATTTTTTCCCATGGAACACTATCAGACTTATCTGTTCTGATTCAAACCAAGGATCTCATACATCCCAAGTCTAGCAACCTTAACTGCTCGGCCATCAACTTGTCATAGAATCAGCAATGAGAATATTGTATGGCCATCGCTATTCGCAAGTATGATGGAATCGCAATCGCTTGAGCCACTCTGAAGGAACAATCATTGATTTTCATGGTCAAAAGTCAGCGAATCCCTCAAAGTTCCTTCAATCATTAATGACGGATGGACTTTGCCAGCTATCCATCAATCGATGGACCTGAGCATGAAGCCAGGTAAATTAGGAATAGACTTTGTAGTTTTGTAATGAGTATTTTAATGAATTTAAACATCTAGATGTAAGGTAGATCTAATGATGATATTGTTTTTATACATTTTTGCTATTTTCCCCTCTTACTGCCCATTATACCAATTGGCATGTAGGGAAGCAATGAAGGATTTCCATCTCTCTTTTTCATGGCAAGCGTCTTTATGGAATTCCAGGTTTCGCCCCAGTCTTTAATCTCATTCTCTGCTGTCCTTCTCCACGTTGTCTTTGGCCTGCCACGTCTTCTTTTCTCTTCAGGAATCCAATGTAGGGCAGTCTTGGTGATGCTCCTTTCTTCTTTTCTTAAAACGTACCCTATCCACCTCCATCTTCTTTTAAGTAGGATGTCTTGCATGTGGTCTATTTTATATTTTCAGGCTAAAGTCGCGTTTGAAACTTTCTTTGGCCAAAATATATTTTGGATTTTTCGCAGGCGTTTGGTGTGGAACGAGGATAGCTTGTTCATGTCTCTGTTCGTCATCCGCCAGCATTCAGATCCATTATAGTAAAGTTGATAGGACACGGCTTTGGTAAATTTTGAGTTTTGTTTTAATATTATATTCTTTTGTTTTCCATACATTTTGAAGTAGTTTGAAGGAGTTTCTTGCTTTGTTTAGACGTCTGTTGATGTCTTTGTCAGTTTCTCCGCTACTAGTAACAATGCTGCCTAAATATGTAAATTCCTTGGTTGCTTGCATGCTATTGTTATTGATGAGGATTTTGTAAAGTTTATTTTGAAACCTATCTGTTGACCAAAAGAGCTTAGCCGTGATGTTTTCTCTTGCATGTGATGATATGAGTGTGTCAATAGGGTCAAATCATCATCAAAATCTACATCACCTGGATGTGACAAATTACAAATGGATATATGGTGGATGGGAACGATTCACCATTAGATCTAGATATGACTTGCGTGATTTGATATACAGACTCTCTCTCTCTCTCTCTCTCTCTCTCTCTCTCTCTCTCTCTCTCTCTCTCTCTCTCTCTCTCTCTCTCTCTCTCTCTCTCTCTCTCTCTCTCTCTCTCTCTCTCTCTCTCTCTCTCTCTCTCTCTTCTCTCTCTCTCTCTCTCTCTGTTCTCTCTCTCTCTCTGTTCTCTCTCTCTCTCTCTCTCTCTCTCTCTCTCTTCTCTCTCTGTTCTCTCTCTGTTCTCTCTCTCTCTCTCTTCTCTCTCTCTCTCTCTCTCTCTCTCTCTCTCTCTCTCTCTCTTCTCTCTCTCTCTCTCTCTCTCTCTCTCTCTCTCTCTCTCTCTCTGTTCTCTCTCTCTCTCTCTCTCTCTCTCTCTCTTCTCTCTCTGTTCTCTCTCTCTCTCTCTGTTCTCTCTCTCTCTCTCTCTCTCTCTCTCTCTCTCTCTCTCTCTCTCTCTCTCTCTCTCTCTCTCTCTCTCTCTCTCTCTCTCTCTCTCTCTCTCTCTCTCTCTCTCTCTCTCTCTCTCTCTCTCTCTCTCTCTCTCTCTCTCTCTCTCTCTCTCTCTCTCTCTCTCTCTCTCTCTCTCTCTCTCTCTCTCTCTCTCTCTCTCTCTCTCTCTCTCTCTCTCTCTCTCTCTCTCTCTCTCTCTCTCTCTCTCTCTCTCTCTCTCTCTCTCTCTCTCTCTCTCTCTCTCTCTCTGTCTCTCTCGTATGTGTTTATGTGTGTCTCTCTCCTATCTTTCTTGGCAATACATCTGATACTAAGGAGGAATAGCATTTGTTTCTCTCAGGTATTTGTCATTTTGCGAATAGTCACTTCTGTGTATGATATTGGCAATAATTTGTCTGATCAGCGGATGGTCGTTTCAACAAAATCAGACAGTGCCTAATATTTGTTGTGCAATCACAGACTGCCTATGACAGGAAATGGTTGACGCCTAGCATGTCTTCTAAGATTGCCTGTATATATGCGTTGTTCGTCAAGCTTGCGTAGTATAGCAAATTCTTCGCACGATTGTTGGTGCATGGTTGTTGATCATGTTGTGCAAGGTCACAACACAATAGCTGGCCCAATGGTAGCTCAATCGGATGGTCAATCATCGGCCAATATAACTGACGCTTAAGTTTAGAATCTAGACATATCTTGCAGGAAATAATATACTACACAAATGTTAAATCAAGCACAGGTAAAGTAGAACAAAGGCATTGTGATATTAAAGTTATGTTGGACACTCATTGACAAAGCAGGATCCTATGATAAAATATAATAGAGAGATACTTAGATTCAATGAAAATACGAAACGCATGCTTTCCATGCCAGTTTTTTTTTTTAGATATTTGGAATTAGCAATGTCATTGTTTGAATGAAAAAAATATCAGTATTATCGATTGAACTCACAAAGGAGTGTTCATCTAATCTCGGCGTGAATCTCTTCAATTTTGATGTCTGAAGTTGTAATTTTGATAGCAGGGAGATAGAGGATGTATTTAATACAAAAATATTCACTTTGAAATCCATATTTAACCGTACTATTTTTTATTATTATCTACAGTGACAGGACCCTGACCTGGATATAAATAAAAAAAATTGTCAATCATGGACCAAAAATGTGTTGAAAGCTCGTTAGATGAACACCAGCTGTTGGCAATCAGCCATGTTACTGATGCCTTGCAAGCTCAGGAGAAACTGTCATGGCTACTGAGTCAACGGGATGCAAAGTTTACAGTGAATGGTGAGTGTCTCAAATTTCTTTTAGAGAGGGAATACAAGTTTGTTTTCTGTACTATTCATCACAAAACTAGACCCTTTTGCAGATACATTTTATCTAATGAACCTAGATCTGCATTGTGACTGAGGTGAAAGAGGATACAGTGGTCATATTGAAAGTAAACATAATCCATGAGAATCTGTCCTTTTTAAAGTGAATATTCTGATCTCGGAAGATCATTTAATTTCCTTGGTCGAAATTTTTCCTCTTAGGAAGGAGAATTGAAATTGACTTTATGCTGGACACATTGTTCATATATTCATGTACCCTTCTTTGTCTAAATTACAAGTGTTATTATTCTATTTCACTGTTATTCTCTTTTATTTTGATAATCCGCACTTGCTGTGATGCTGTTTTGATATCATCATGCAGTTGCTTCAAATTGATGTACATTAAAATACATTCTTTATCTTTGACTAGTGGTTGAGAACACCCGCGGCACGCTGGACAACTTGCGATCCATCAAAGCAAGTCTGGAGGGCAGTGACAAAGACTTTGAAATGCCGGCAGTCAACGAGGAGGGTCTTGTGGAGTTAAAACAGCTGACCTTGATGCACGTGCCAGGTTCCGTGACAGAGGAGGTCAAAATGACATTCAAATCCAAAGTAGAGCACGCTTTGAAAGGTGATTTGAATGTCTTATTTGTAATAAGCCACAGTTTATGCTTAGAGACAGTTCCATGGCGGATAGAATTCATATCATGCAGGTTAAATGTCCGACATTGTGTTCCTATGGAAAAGGGTGCTTAACTCCTTCGATGCCATTGCCCCGCCCCGTAAATTCTATGGGCCAGTTTCTGCATGCTATACGTCATGTGCCTGTAGAATTTATGGGCTTACGTCACATGATTCAATAGGGTTGTTGAGTGGTCTAAGGGACATAACTGCATAAAATATTTGCATATTGTTTGAATAACATCTCTTCAGAAGGTAAACTGTCAATTTCTCCCTGGCATTGCTATCTTTTGACTTCCGGGCAGAGAAGGGGTTAACAGTTTGTATTTTTTACCACTCAATAAAGGTGTGAATGGGTACCAGCGTCAGCTAGGGAGTAAAACAGGCAACATACTAGCATCCCACTCAGGAGGCAACGAACTATCACCCGTTCCATTTCCATTCATAGAAACTCTAGGTCTTTAGGCCACAATGACTTTGAAGGAACTTTACTTTCGCTTTGTATCTAGATAGATGTTTTAAATAACGGCCTCATTAACATTATAACTACTGGGATGTATGTGTCACTCCGAATGCAATTTGCACGTTTTATGGTTCTGTTTTTTTTTTTTTTTTACGCTCATTGAAACACTTTTGGGTAAGCCTGTAGTTACATAGAGGATTAAAAAAGACCCAACAGCAACCCAGTGTAGCATTGATGGCCTAGTGGCTAATTCGCCGATGGCCTAATAACTAAGTTACTGGACTTGGGATCATGAGGTCCTTGGTTCAAATCATAGCAATGCTGGGTCTGACATTGTGTTCCTTGGGAAAAAACTCTTAACACATGTTCTCTTCACTCAACCCATGTGCAAATGGGTACAAGCACTAGCTTAGGAGTAGAAACCTGCGTCAGACTACCATCCTGTCCAGGAGAAGATTATTATCACCTGTTTGGTTTCATATTATAGAAACTGGGATAAGCTCCGGCTCTGTCAGTCATAATGGCCTTGAAAGGAAACTAACAACAGCAACCCATTGACAGTATATGAGCACACAAGACAGACTTTTTTGCCTAAGCAAGAACTAACGACAAGAACAAAAATATAACCGTTTTGAAAACACATCCCCCCACCCCCCCCCCCCATTCATTGCAAGTGTGTTTATAATATTTCTTGTTTTCCTCTCAGATTAGTGCAAAGCCATCGTCTCTATCACCCTCCTCACCTGCCCCTGGTATGAAAGGTCACAACGAGAAAGGGGAGAACAGGCCAAACACAACATTTTGCTGACCATCTTCTCATCCTTTGACAGACAATTTTTTTCACCCGCCAACAGTCATGTCAAAGAGCAGGCTGGTGTGATTGACTTTGTGAGTCTTTTGGTGTGATTGACTTTGTGAGTCTTTTGGTGTGATTGACTTTGTGAGTCTTTTGGTGTGATTGACTTTGTGAGTCTTTTATTGTGATTGACTTTGTGAGTCTTTTGGTGTGATTAACTTTGTGAGTCTTTTGGTGTGATTGACTTTGTGAGTCTTTTGGTGTGATTGACTCCGTGAGTCTTTTGGTGTGATTGACTTTGTGAATCTTTTGGTGTGATTGACTTTGTGAGTCTTTTGGTGTGATTGACTCTGTGAGTCTTTTGGTGTGATTTGACTTTGTGAGTCTTTTGGCTCTCTCTACTCGTGGAACAGTTTTGGTTAACTTAATTTGTTTTTTGTTTTTTTAATCAAGTAAAAAACGTGTATTAGTAATTCTGTATGATTTTTTTTGTTCATCACATAATTCATGAAATTGCTCTGTGAGGTAGAAAGTAAGAGAAGAAGAAATTAAAAACAGGAGGGAGGGAGGGAAACATTAGGTATCAGGGCACCATGTTGATTTACATGTCAGTAATATTTGACAGGGTTGGTTCTGCGCTGTGGAGTTATCTCACTTTGGTCAAGCTCTTGCCCGGGGACGCAGCAGATACATTGAAACTCTGTATTGCCGTGAAGGAGCTTTGCTATGGGCGTCTGAGGGCTGGGAGGAATTGAAGACGTCCCTCAACTTTCAGTCCATGGCAGGTATGTGGTAACTTTAGCTGAAGACCCTGAACTCTACTAGCATGTTCAAATAAAAGACAGCATCGGTCAAAATTTGTCCAGTTATCTTCTTTGCTTTTCTAGTATCTTAAAAGCCTATAGAATGTTACTTTTATCATCAATACTGGAAAAATGAATGCAATCCCATTTGAAAATATGGGCACTAAATATTTGGAAAGACTCTGATCTGGGTTAATTTTGGCTAGTTTTGAGTCGGCTAGTTTAAAGAAAAAATCTAATTTAGCTGAACCGTAGTGTTGTGAGAGGGTAATCACAACGACACTGATTCGAACTCCAAGGCTGGCACAGGTGAGTTTTTTCATAACGTTGTACTCTTAGGAAACGTACTTCACTCTACTTTCTTCACTTGACTCAGGTGTGAATGAGTACCCCGCGATATGTAGTGAAAGATCTTATCAGAGTGTTAGTATGAAAAGCCTAACAGACTTGTGTACTGTATGCTTTCCCCTGGAGTTGAGAAGGACTTTGAATGAAATGGCTTGTTGGGGGATAAAGGATGTACACTCGGTGAGCCTGTACTTGTGTGAGGATACAGACTATAAAATCAACTGTTTGCACTGAATTTCAGAGCGTGAAATAATTATTTCACGCTCTGAAATTCAATGCAAAGAGGGAAAAGTTTCAGTTTGTGGCTGCAAAAAGGAATCATTCTACTGAAGATCAATTGGAGATTGTGAAGGCGGTCGATGACGAATCAAGGAAATATAAGATAAACAGCCAGAAAACAGCTCAAAATAATCAGACAGGAGAGGACATGCATTTTTGGGTGCACACCATTTGTAAGCAAAGGAATGTTTCAAAGGTTTAGATGCAAAAAAGAAATTTAAAAAGCCCGCATGAAGTTAGAATAGCTGTTTAGAGCAATCGCAATCGCAATCGCAATCGCAATCGCAATCGCAATCGTCAATCGCAATCGCAATCGCAATCGCAATCGCAATGTTAAGTAGTGTCTTTCCCAAAAAATGCAATGTTGAAATTAGCTTTGCTAGGATTTGAATCTGGTATGTCATAATCTCGTCCGGCAGCCTAACAACTCCACCACCGACGATGTGATTGATATGATTGTTATTTATATTAATATTATTAACATGCGTACAATTTACTTGTATGTGCGCATTCATGTGTTTAAAATTTTTTTTAAATGTCACTCATTTTCTTTGTTTCCACTTGAAGGAACTGAGTTCTTCAAAGGAGTCATTTGTGACAGAGAGGGCTGTTCAACAATATCTTGGGCTAATCAAAAACAATTTCAAATCAATAGAAAGATGCAGACATGCTGAGTCTCCAAAGCGAGACAGGAAACTCTTTTATCAGGTAAAGATCTTGAATGTGATTCTTTCAACAGGCGGATGACTGCTTGTGATTCCTACAAGGGAAAGTTTGATATTTTCTCTGAAACATGTTCTACCGGGCTGCCTCAGATGTTGACAGTTTTTTTTTTTTTTAACCCTTTCCGGCCTAAGGGTCTTCCGAAATTCTTGTCTGTGTACCTTAACTTTCACTTCCTTTTCACTGTTCAGTCTGTGTGCCTAGCAAAGGGACAGAACTCTAATTAAAAGTATACCTGTCTCGGTTAAAATTATATTTAAGGCTCTAAAAAAATCTTTCAATTCTAATGAAAACATATAATAAAAAAGGCAACAAAATAAGCTTTCAGAAAATATATATACTTTTATATAACTTTAATAAGCTTTTGATTGTCTGCAACTTATGTGCTTGTCCATTCATTACATGTAATACTTTGACTTTATTAACAACTACTGTAAGTGTAAGTACACAGATAAAAGTAGAGAATAATATGCAGGCTTTTTATCACAATAGAGTTGGAAGTTTTGTGCATCACCAGATTGCCAAGTCATGTCTCGCACACTGCAAGATTTTGTTTTTAAAGGAGGGGGTAGTTGATGTTGTGGTGTCTATAGGAAGCCATGTTTGCCCAACATGGGACGGTGTGGTGTCCAGTAGGAAGCCATGTTTGCCCAACATGGGACTGTGTGGTGTCAGTAGGAAGCCATGACAGTGTGGTGTCCTTAGGAAGCCATGTTTGCCCAACATGGGACAGTGTGGTGTCCCAACATAGGAAGCCATGTTTGCCCAACATGGGACAGTGTGGTGTCCTTAGGAAGCCATGTTTGCCCAACATGGGACAGTGTGGTGTCCGTAGGAAGCCATGTTTGCCCAACATGGGACGGTGGGATGTTTGCCCAACATGGGACAGTGTGGTGTCAGTAGGAAGCCATGTTTGCCCAAAATTGGGACGGTGTGGTGTCCTTAGGAAGCCATGTTTGCCCAAAATTGGGACGGTTGGTGTCAGTAGGAAGCCATGTTTGCCCAAAATTGGGACAGGTGTTTGGTGTCCTTAGAAAGCCATGTTTGCCCAAAATTGAGCCGGTGTGGTGTCCTTAGGAAGCCATGTTTGCCCAAAATTGGAATGATGTAATCTACTTTATTCTATTTTTGGATTGAGCTGTTTATATCCCTTCACATACCAAAAAAAAAATCTAAGTATCCTTTCATTGAAGTTTTGAATACAATAATACAGGCCTGCTTTTCAATACATCTTTTGTACTCTAAAAGCCGGTAGTTTTGACTAAAGTATTTCAAGCTTGTACTCATTTTAATTAGCACAATATAATCTTTGACAACGTTTCCTCAATGTAGTCTTAGTAGATCGTTAGGAAAATGTGTAACATGTTCTGTGCACCTCTTATTGAAAGATGCCGTCTGACATTAGTACAAGGGATCCAAGGCAGTTCTGTGGTTTTCATTTGAAAGGGTGTATAATTAAATTTCATCAAAAAACATTTTATTTTTTTACATTTTCTTATAGTTTAGACTTAGACAAACTTGCTAGTGTGCTCAAAATGAAATAATACAAATTTTAATTAAAAATTAGACCTAAATTTTCTTCTTCTTTTCTAAATGGCGTATAATCAAAACGATGCCACCCATTTTCAAATGAAAGGTCATATAGTCGCCAGCAGGGCTTCGTGAAAATGGCCCTCTCCTTTTCATTTGAAAGGGCGTATAATGGTCACCTCTGGGCAGTGGACAGGTAAGCACTTGTACGAGGATTAGGCGATCCTGCCCTCTATAAATCTCCTGCTGCGCCTTGCAGGCGGGTCCTGGCTGACCAAAGACTAAGGGAGTTAACCCTGACAGAAAATAACAATCTGCTGCCTTGCAGGCTGGTCTCGGGTGACCAAAGGCTAAGGGAGTTAACCCTGACAAAATAACAAGGCCCTGTAGGGGCCTCAAGGTGGCAGCCCAACCATCTACCCAGGGAACAGTGGGCTAATCACCTGCTTACCCATACTCAACTGATTAAGAGAAATAAATACGATATACCTGGCTTGACCTTTCGAAGATGAACATGGAAACGAACATGGACTGTGATTTTTGGAACATGGAATATTAGTAATAATAGGGCAATGAGTGGAAAAAAATAGAATTGGACAAATTTAAAGTAGACATTTTGGCCATTACAGAAACAAAGAAAAGGACAAGGAATAGAAAATATAGTACCAAATCATATTTTAATTTTCTCAGGAGTAGATGTCAAAGATAGAGCTAGAGCAGGAGTAGGGCTCCTAATACGTAAAAGACTAGAAAAGTAACTAGAAAGTTGGAAATTCATAAGCCCACGGCTATTAGAGGTAAATATTAAACCAAAAGGAAGAGAAATTAAATTATTAATAGCTTATGGACCAAACGAAGACGCCACCGAAGAAAACGATATCTTCGGAAACGATATCTTCGGAAACGATTTACAAATAGCTGCAGAAAATCTTACATCCAAACAGGAACTAACGGTTTTGGAGATTTAAATGCCAGAGTAGGCGATAATGTAGAAACATCACGAGGAGTGATAGGTAAAGAAAGAGAGACAGCAATTTCTCCAAATGGAGAGAGACTCATAGATTTTTGCCTACAGAATAACATTTAAATAGCCAATACCCTTTTTCCTCATAAAGATATCCACAAATATACAAGAGTAAATGAAGGCAGAAGTGAAAAGTCAATCATAGACTACATAATAGTTAGCAGCTACCTTTTTTACAGGACAAGAGTAAACAGAGGAGCTGACATATTTAGTGATCATTAACTAGTAATTGACAAAATGAGATTACTGGCTGAAGAGAACAAACAGAAACAGAAAGGAAAAAAAGCTATTAAACTTAAAATAGAGGAACTAAACAAACCAATAGTAAAACAGATATACCAATATAGGATAAAAAGATTCATCAGTGAAAGGCAGGTGGAGCTGAATGATAGCACAATAGAAGAAAAGTGGCAAATGTATAAAGAAACACTCCTCAGTTGTACTGAAGAGGTTTGTGGTAGGAAACAAATTAAAGGAGATAGGAAAAGAACAGCATGGTGAAATGATAATGTCAAGACTAAGATCAAAGAAAAGAAGGATGCCTGGAAGAAATACTTGCAAACAAACAGGCCAGGATAGATTACGTGAGTAAAAGTACTATCGTCAAAGGGGAAGTGAGGGAAGTAAAACAGGAACAATCGGAAGAGTGAAAAAAGACTTCAAGAAAGCTATCAAGGAAATGAAAAGCTGTTCTGGGGGTCAATAAAGAGCACGAGAAAGACCAAAGCATGCCCAATACGACAAATTAAGAACACCAAAGGAGAAATAATGAAAGAAGACAGCGAAATCATGGAAACATGGAGAAAGTATTTTCAACAATTACATAATCCAGCCAGAACATATGAAACAAGGAGTAAAGATCAATTTGTAAGAGTAACAAGTAATCCAGGGGAGACAGCTGAAGATGTAGATATGTCAATGGAAGACCTCCAAACAGCTATAAGAAAATGAAATTAGGAAAGGTCCGAGGAGCAGATCAAGTTTATCCAGAAATGATTAAAAACCATTGGAGAGAGGCAGACAAAGCACTACATGCAATTTCAACAAGCGTCTAAATTCAAAAGGTGCCAGACAACTGAAAAAAGGGAACAGTAGTACCAATACATAAAAAGGATCAACTTTGGAATGCTCAAACTATAAAGAACACTGTTTAGCGTACCAGAAAAAGTGTATGCCAGGACACTGGAAATGAGACTAAGGAAAAGAGTAGAGGATCACATTGAAGAACATCAAAGTGGATTTAGACTAGGAAGAAGTGTGCAAGACCACATATTTACAATTAGACAAATAATAGAAAAATTCCTTGAGAGAAACATTGACTTGCACCTGTGTTTTATTGACTAAGAAAAGGCATTTGACACTGTCAGAAGGGACGAACTATGGCATTTTCTTAAAGGAACACAACGTAGAGCAAAAATTAATAGAAGCCATTAAAAGTTTTTACAATAAACCAACATGTGCAGTGAGAGTAAAATGTATCTGAGGAATTTGATGTAGATATAGGAGTAAGACAGGGTTATATCCTAAGTCCTCTTTTGTTTATCACATTGATGGATTCAGTCGCAAAGGCATCCTCAAACATGAAGAAAATGAATGTAGGTATGTGGAAGCTCAACCCAGTAAATGTAGCAATGCTTTCATTTGCTGATGATTTTGTTCTGTTTGGAAAATCAGAAAGTGACCTCCAGTCAAATATCAACATAATAAATAAAAGAGGAATGAGAGTAAATGCAAAGAAAACCAAAACAATGCTAGTAACTAGGAAGCTAAAACACAAAATCTTAAATTAGGCAGTGAGAATTTAGAACAAGTTCAAAGCTATGATTAAATCAGAGGGAAAACTAAGAGAAGAAATCAACCAGAGAATCAAAAAGGCAAGTGCAATATATAACCATCTAGGAAAGGCATTTGTAGGTAAACAAGAATTGTCAATAAAAACTAAAATGGCAGTATACAACACAGTTTATTGTCCTACTCTCCTCTATGGCAGTGAAACCTGGACCTTAGATAGCAGGGAATACAGTAGAGTGCAGGCAGCCGAAATGAGATATCTAAGAAGAGAAGTAGGGAAAACTAAAAGAGACAAAATCAAAAACACAACAATAAGA
>JAXRKP010002651.1:5000-10000 GCA_037039925.1 Doris montereyensis | reverse complement strand
CCTAATATTCCATGTTCCAAAAATCACAGTTCGTGTTCTTTTCCAGAGTCATTGTCGAAAGTTCAATCCGTGTATATCATCATATTTAATAATTTGAATCAGTTTGTTTTGGATAAGCAGGGGATTGGCCCACTGTACCCTAGGTAGATGTCGGGGCTGCCACTTTGAGGTCTCCTACCGACGTTGTTATTTTCTGTCAGGGTTAAGTCCCTTAGCCTTTGGTTGCTCAAAACCAGCCCTCAAGGCAGCAGATTGTTATTTTCTGTCAGGATTAACTCCCTTAGCCTTTGCTCAACCAAGACCGGCCTGCAAGGCAGCAGGTTGTTTTCTGTCAGGGTTAACTCCCTTAGTCTTTGGTCAGTCAAGACTCGCCTGCAAGGCAGCTGGAGAATTGGGGAGGGGGGCCGCCTAATCCTTATACAGGTGCTTGCCTGTCCACTGCCTGGTTAAATGTTTCAAGTTTGTCAAATGAACCAAGCGGAACCTTTAGCATTTTGAAAATGACCAACTTTTACATGTGAAATTTAAGATGGTGTCCTTTTCCATGGCAACCGAAAAACGTGAAATGATTTTCTCCACCAATTTCAGCAGGCTGAATTCCATAGCCAAGGTTAGGCTAAATCCCGTTTTGTCTTTGTGTTTCAAATAAAACTCTCAGAACCTGCTCCACACCCCTGCCCCCCTTCCTTTCTCCCCTACTTTCTTTCTCCTAAATGTGACAAGGCAGGATAAATTGAGTACGTAGTTAGTCCTATCACAGATGGATGTTGATCTAGGAGGTCCTATGTGCCTTTGCGGATGTAAAAGAACCCTCAGTGGTTGGAAATGGAAAAGAGTCGGCCATTCCGGCTGCCACTCTGACAAAACCTCTTGTATCTGTGACTAATTGACCAGTACATTACTCTGAGTAAATGCGGAAGAGGCAAGGCTCAGAGAGGAAAGAAGTATGGCTAGGCATATATACATTCCTCATAATAACATTAGCCTAGGCACAGTAGTGACACAACTGTTACAGAATCGTCAATAGTGACGTAAAAGGCCATATTGTAACTTTGAATATTAACATCAATATGTTTTTGTGCTTTCAGGAATGGAGCCGTGAGAATGTGCTGAAGGAAGCCCAGACGCAATACAAGGGGTTTAGAGATGCCATGTGCAATAGAACCAAGAGACTCAGGGAAAACCCAGATTACGACCTGTGTACCAAATGGCTGATTAATGTCCGGGGGATTGTATGAGTGGTGGAGATTGTGTGTATATAGTTGATGACATTTGTAATGTTACTCTTGACATAAAATATTTAAAGTCATTTCAGACGCAAAGACATTGTATGGTTGATTTGTCTATGCTGGAGAACGTATGAAATAATCCATGAAAATGACGTACTCATATTTTGACCATATTTTGTCATTATGATTGATAGTACTCATAGACCAGTCACTGTGTTTTTTTACACAACGTTTAAGGGGAGATTTTTATTATTATTATTGTTTATTCATGGCGTTAATGAGGAAACAAAGGCAGTTATACAATGTGTCCAAATAAAAAAGGAAAAATTGGAGAGTAAGGGAATGTTTGACTGATAAGATAGATGGGTTGGCTATGAAAAGTGTTGTATCAACATTTCAATAGAGCTAGAGATCCAGATTTCTGGTTTGTGTCGGCTAAAGTGATTACAACTCTTCGGTCAAAGCCTACCCAGTCAAATTCATATGAATAGTAGTATTAATAGAGGTTTCTATTCGATGTATCGCCTGGAAACCTTGCCCTGACAAAATGACAAGAAGAAGAGTTAGAGGTGACTGAGATGAAGACGTTGTGGTTCTCCTTGGGTGTGTCAAGGTTGGATAAGATTCGGAATGAACGTATACGAGGGAAAACCCAAGTACGTGGGTTAGGAAGCAAAGTTAGGGAAGGCAGACTGAGATGGTACAGACAAGAGAAGGGATATCAAATATATTGGACAGAAGGTGTGGCGAATCGACATACCAGGTAGGAGGAAGAGGGAAAGACCAAAACGAAGGTGTATGGACATGGTGCAGGAAGACATGAAAATCGTTGGTGCAAGAAATGGAGACAAACAGGATAGAACAAGATGGAGAGAGATGATATGCTGTGGCTACCCCTAACAGGAAAACAGGTGCGTGTCACATATGAATGACATGGAGCCTTCTTACCAAGTCAAAGTGTGGACATCTGGACTGTCTATGCTTGTCACCAACTTTAATGGAAAGATTTCTCATGTCTGTGGCATGATAAGGTGAACCAAGTCTCAAGCGCTTTCGGAAGAAAAGAAGATGAAAGCCCCAAAACCAAAACACCAAAAATCACCTGTAGTATGTCTATGACTAAAAAAAAAACCCATTGACATACAGTATTTATATAACTGTAGTATGTCTATGACTACAAACAAAAAACCCATTGACATACAGTATTTATATAACTGTAGTATGTCTATGACTACAAACAAAAAACCCATTGACATACAGTATTTATATAACTGTAGTATGTCTATGACTACAAACATAAAACCCATCGCCATAGACATACAGTATTTATATAACTGACCTGTGACTACAAAAACCACCCCAAAAAAACCCATTGACATACAGTATTTATATAACTGTAGTATGTCTATGACTACAAACAACAAAATATGACCTATGACATTGACCATACAGTATTTATATAACTAGTATGTCTATGACTACAAACAAAAACCCATCCCATAAAACATAAAACATTGTCATTCTTTATATAACTGTAGTATGTCTATGACTACAAACATAAAACTCATTGTCATACAGTCTTTATATAACTGTAGTATGTCTATGACTACAAACATAAAACTCATCGTCATACAGTCTTTATATAACTGTAGTATGTCTATGACTACAAACATAAAACTCATCGTCATACAGTCTTTATATGACTGTAGTATGTCTATGACTACAAACAAAAAACCCATTGTCATACAGTCTTTATATAACTGTAGTATGTCTATGACTACAAAAACCACCCCAAAAAACCCATCGTCATACAGTATTTATGTAACTGTAGTATGTCTATGACTACAAACATAAAACCCATCGTCATACAGTATTTATGTAACTGTAGTATGTTTATGACTACAAACATAAAACCCATTGTCATACAGTATCTATATAACTGTAGTATATCTATGACTACAAACAGAAACCCATCGTCATACAGTATCTATATAACTGTAGTATGTCTATAACTACAAACATAAAACCCATCTTCATACAGTATCTATATAACTGTAGTATGTCTATGACTACAAACAGAAACCCATCGTCATACAGTATTTCTATAACTGTAGTATGTCTATGACTACAAACATAAAACCCATCTTCATATATTATCTATTTAACTGTAGTATGTCTATGACTACAAACAAAAAACCCATCGTCTTACAGTATCTATATAATGGTAGTATGTCTATGACCACAAACAAAAAACCCATCGTCATACAGTATTAATATAACTAGTATGTCTATGACTACAAACAAAAAACCCATCGTCATACAGTATCTATATAACTGTAGTATGTCTATGACTACAAACATAAAACCCATCGTCATACAGTATCTATATAACTGTAGTATGTCTATGACTACGCACAAAAAACCCATCGTCATACAGTATCTATACAACTAGTATGTCTATGACTACAAACAAAAAACCCATCGTCATACAGTATTTATGTAACTGTAGTATGTTTATGACTACAAACATAAAACCCATCGTCATACAGTATCTATATAACTGTAGTATATCTATGACTACAAACAAAAAACACATCGTCATACAGTATCTATATAACTGTAGTATGTCTATGACTAAAAAAACCACCCTAAAAAACCCATCGTCATACAGTATTTCTATAACTGTAGTATGTCTATGACTACAAACATAAAACCAATCTTCATACAGTATCTATTTAACTGTAGTATGTCTATGACTACACACAAAAAAACCATCGTCATACAGTATCTATATAATGGTAGTATGTCTATGACTACAAACAAAAAACCCATCGTCATACAGTATCTATATAACTGTAGCGTGTCTATGACTACAAACAAAAAAACCCATCGTCATACAGTATTTGTATAACTAGTATGTCTATGACTACAAAATAAATACACTACTGACCACGTTATATGCACAGCAGGTTCATGTGAAATTCTTTGCTCAAGTCGTCTCGTAATTATTTACAATTTTCCACTCACTTACACATACATGTACACACATATATATATATATATATATATATATATATATATATATATATATATATATATATATATATATATATATATATATATATATATATATATATATATATATATATATATATAATTTGGGTTTGAGCAGTCAACATGTAAAATGCAGAAAGTTAGATATAATTCTGACTATGTCTGTGCATGTAATATATCTCTGCCTTTATCTCTGTCTATCTATCTATCTATGCCTTTATCTCTATCTATCTATGCCTTTATCTCTATCCATCTATCTATCTATCTATCTATCTATCTATCTATCTATCTATCTATCTATCTATATATATATATATATATATATATATATATATATATATATATATATAGCTTTCTATTTATCTATCTATCTAGCTATCTATCTATGTATCTATCTGTCTGTCTGTTTATCTATCTACCTATCTATCTATCTACCTACCTATCTATCTATCTACCAACCTATCTATCTACCTACCTATCTACCTACCTACCTACCTACCTATCTATCTATCTATCTATCTATCTATCTATCTACCTGTTTATATATTTATCTATCTTTCTATATATCTGTATACATTGTATCCATCTATCTACCTACCTACTTATCTGTCTATCTATCTATTTATCTGTATATCTATGTAATATCTTCTTATCTATCTATATACATTATATCCATCCATCTACCTACCTATCTATCTATCTATCTACCTACCTACC
>JAXRKP010002650.1:12500-41657 GCA_037039925.1 Doris montereyensis | reverse complement strand
AAAGATAGATAGAAAACAGAGACAGAGACAGGGATGAGAGAGAGAAAGGAAGAGAGAGAGAGAGAGAGAGAGAGAGAGAGAGAGAAGAGAGAGGAGAGGGGGGGGGGAGGGGAGAGAGATGGAGAGAGGTGAGAGACAGGGAGAGGAGAGGGGAGGGAGGGAGGGAGGGAGGGAGGGAGTGAGAGAGGAAGAGAAAGAGAGAGGGAGGAGAGAGAGAGAGAGAGGGAGAGAGAGAGAGATCATAAAATTTAAATGAGTATTGTTTCGTGGATATTTCACATTCGAATTTTTATTGGTCGGGTTTATTAATGTTTACTCATGTTTACAAGTATGGGCGAAACGTCATAAGGTATCAGGAGCTCTGTAAAAAGAAAGCCGACATAGAAGACACGATTAAAGAATGTACCGACCTTTTAGAATCGGTGAGTGAAAAGTTTAATTTTCATTCCATTGAAATTCAACAATAAGAGAGGAAAATGTGAAGCCTCTCGATGTCACGCCAATTTATCGTCTAGAGATTTAGAATCTAGATTCTAGATCTAGATTTAGAAATCTTAGTTTAGCTCTCTACAAGTTAACCCCAACACCAACATACACATTTATTCAGGCAGTGTGTTCTTTAAAAGGCACATATCTACTTAACGGCTGTTTATAAGCAATTAGAATAGTAAAAATCCAAGCCTGAACATCTATTAGATTATCTAGAATCTAGAAACAGAGATTGTTAAGGGCAAGGCCTACGGTAAGGGATGGCGAATAATTAGTGTTTTTGTGTGGGTACCCCTAGATCTAGATCTCCTACCGTTTAGCGGACACCGAAAATTACAGGGATTAAATTGGTATTCATACTTTGACTCTAATTACATTTGGAATGTTTATGTGTAAACGGATTTAGTCGGCTGAAAGGAAGAGGTCTGTCACAATCGTATCGCATCTTTCGAGTCTGGTTACAATTATGAAAAGTACAATTTTACATTATTTCTTGCATGGGGCGCCATCCATGGATGGAAAACAATAGGCTCTAGATCTATATCTAAATTTGATCTATATTATATATATATATAGATATATATATATATATATTATATTTATAAATAAGTGTTGCTTTATTTTTCTAGGGGTGGTTAGAGGTCTTTCCATTGTTTTGATTTCAATTATCAATACTGTAACGTAAGTAGTGCTGTACAAAGTATTCCATCTTTATTTTCTTAATCAAAGCAAGGTTGTCAGTCCACACTCCACAGCATCTGTAAGTTTTTATGAGAATTAGCTTACCTTACTAGTGCTTTCTCAAGAGCTGTCATTATTCAGCTCAAAATTTATCACTCCTATCTGCTTGGCAAAATGATAGACTTCAGTCCCATGTAATGCTGGCTCATTTCTTACTGTCTCACTGTGTGTCTCAGTTTCCATGTCACATCATCGATGTGTTAGCCTCTTATTGTCTGATGTCTTAGTTTCAATTTTTTCATATATCACCTCATAAGAGAAAGGGAGAGAGAGACAGAGACAAAAGAGAAAAAACAATCTCACAACATGCTTTCTTTTCATTCTAGAACTTTCTTTATCCCCCACAAAAACCAAGCCCCAATTTTTACCTCACCTCTTCAAATGAACCTCTTTATTATGTCCCTAGTTGAGACCTGACTTTGGTACTCCTTTTAATTCAATGTTTAATGATCATAACGTGCATGAAAAATATTTTGAGATGTAAATATAGATCTAGATACGCAGGAAATCTTTTCTTCCCCATTCCTTACATTTTTATGCTCATAACTATGTTAGAAAACCTTAAACTATATGAACTTTTATAATACGTCCACATATTATATGTACCTTAAACCTCGTACTACCTACCCCCCATCCGTTATACTACCATTCTCGTTTACTGTTGCCAGCTTTTCACCTTTGTTATCGATCAAACATATACAAAATCTATTAAATACTTAGTTACCATGTGTGTTTGAAGAGTACTCTTATACTTATAAAAATGACACACTGACACTAGTGACACAAGGCTTCTTCATTTGAGAATGAGAGCACTGAAATTTTGGAGACAACGTTTGTCGCAGTGGGTCCCATAACAAAATCCCTGGTCAGCCAAATGAAGTATTATCGACAAAGGCCTATTGTCATCCTGACAATAGCTTGGCAGGTAGGCAACTATGATTGAGTCCAAGTGATTTAGAGAATTAAGTTTCACAACAGTGTCATAATCTAGGCGTATTCATTTTGATTTAAGGTGTTCTGTCGATGTTTCTTTCTGGACTACATTTAATAAGGGCTAGGCGATCTAGTATTACTATAATATATAGGCTTTTCACATGCCCTAGGCCTACATTGTCTCGTCAGTGATCATTTTCTTCTAATTGGTTAGTCAAATATTGATTGTATCCCTCAGCGTATAAACTGAAAAATGGTGTTTCGCTATAATGCCATTCCTATAGATAGCATGAAGTTACCACTCTTTTGTAATGCCAAGTTACCACTCTTTTGTAATACCAAGTTACCACTCTTTTATAACGCCAACTTACTACTGGCACAGCAGTTGGCGGTATAACGAGGTTGAGTGTATGTATATTCCACCCAAAATGTGTCATACTTTGTGATCCTTAGGAATAAATTCTCACTATATCATATATTTACCTATAACTATATCTATAACTATTTATCACAAAATCAGCTGATTTACTGTTCACTCCACTTTAATAATTTTCTGTCGTTTAAACTATGTCTTATATTTAACTACAAATTCCCAGAATTGTTTGGTTTCATGTGTCATTTCCCCCTTCCCCTGAAATACATTACATAGTGACACTATACATTACATTGTATGTATGTGTGTGTGTGTGGGAGTGAGTTTGTGATTTTGTTGGAAGGAAAATTTTTTCGTTTTAGACAGGTTATTAAAGCTGCCATAAGGTAGCAGATTTACTTTCCATTTCTGAATTAGACAGGTAGAAAGTATAGCAATTTGTCAGACAGGTTTCCTTTGGACAGGTTTCCGTTTTAGCAGGTTAGACTGTATTATATTTGTTACATGTATATTTATGTATGTATGTATGTATGTATGTATGAATGAATGAATGTAATAGATCTATCTCATTGATCTATCTATTTACCTTTTCCATCTATTTGTGCGTGGTTGGCAGATGGGTAAATTTAACCCTTTTAGCAGCAAGATGGCCGTGAAAATGGGAGACATCTCAATAACCGCCTAACGCTCTTGAGCCAATTGTCGAGCATAAAATTGAATTTGATTTCAGTACAATGTCAGTGATGACTTACATAAATATGTGAGAAATTTAAAAAATGTTTTAATTTCCCTGAATAAGGTTTGTGGGTCTTCTATTGTGCCTATTGCACTAAAACATTGAAATTCATCTTTGATTCATAAAAATGATTGAAAATTCTAGATTTTATGCAGGAAAATAATTTTTTTGACACACGTTTTCTGGTTGATTTGTAAAGTGTTTTTATCTTCCTTATTTCTTGTTCAAATTTCCCATTCTTGGTATCAATATTTCTAAAAAAATCTTCACTGAAGAGCAAAACGAGAAGTTCTTGAAGGAGAGACATTTGTAAAATAATATAATTCGTGAATCTACATGTACATACAAAATCTTCATGGAAAATTGCTGTCAACCTTTGGCATATTGATCTTTGGATTACCCAAACTTGAGAACACTTCTCGGCCAGTCTGACAAATCAGAAGCCAGTGCTATTATCCAGATGGCCCGGAGATGGTGGTAACCAGCAAAGTGTGACTAATTGCATCCGGCAAAAAAGTTCAAACCTTTCTGGTTACTAAATGCGGTCTAATACAATATCATAGAATACATCATGTCAAGTCTAAAATAGAAGTAACTGAACTCTATCTTCGATCAGATTAATTCCAATCAAAGTCCCATCAAAATTGGATGAGAGATAAGTATTTTATCTGAAAAAATGTTACACCTAAGCATTTCTTTTTATCATAAAATTTTTGGGTGTAATTTTTTCCATTTTGTGAAACTCAAATAATTTCATCATTTCTGGATCAATTTCAAAGGTTTTTAATATCATTCTTCTTCTCTTTTCAATCTGAGACCAATACATGCACTCTGACTTTTAAAAAGACATCACACACCTTTAATCTTTTAGAAAAAGTTTAGCCGGTTGTCTAGTACTCCCAATGTCCACTATGAGGAACGGGCTGTCGACGGTGAGGAGTGAAATTCAATAATGAGCTATAGATATATAATATGCTGTCCTCTAAGTGGTCATTTTTAGGGGAGCTGAAGAACAGGAACCAATCAGGGGTTAGAATTGATACCTGAATCTCAACAGAACCAAAGTTTTGGGAAACTAGAGGAAAGGCCGTTGACGATAGACTAGGGCGGATTTTCGCATGGAATATGTCAGTGTATTATGAACTTGAAATGAACATTAAATGTGCAACTATTAGCTAGAATCAAATTAATTTGCTCATCAATAAAAAAGTTGCTGCTAAGAGGGTTAAAAAGCCAACAAACAAAATAAATTTATCTATCTATCTATAACTATAGAGCTATTTGTGTAATCTATTTATCTAATCTACTAATGAGCCTGTATTTTTATTTATGTGTTTTTGTGTTGCTTCATTATTTCGCAGCAAAAAGGAGTTGGTCTGAATGAACAGCTAGTGGATGATGAAGGTTATCTCGCTCTGACATTGATGTTTACTCCTGCCGTCATGCCAGACATCCAGATCGCATGTAAGTTTACCCTCCACTGACTTGTTATCGGAGCAGTGGACTGAAATGGACACCTGATAGTGATAGTTTTGTGACAGGTAACCTGAGGAATGTTACCCATTGCTGTCAGCCAACAGACTATCAGATGTATTTTGCTTGGATTAATATACTCAACAAAATTGGGCATCTGAATATCCACCCGTCCTGAGCCGGTCACCTACCTCGAAATGATCACGACTTCACTGCATTGACATTGACATCTTACACATCGAATTAAAAGACTTTTAAAAAAAGTTTAAATTAGTCAAAATTTGTTTACTTTTCCTTCATCGTGTGAATTACACTAAAGGATGGGAAAGTAATCTTTGTTTCATCAAAAATAGTAGATAAATATGGAGTTAACAAGAAAAGATCACTTTGATGCCTTGTTTTCAGGGCGTTTGTAAATTGTCTTAAAAATTATTTCTTGATCTTGGTGTAAATGTCAAAGCCAGAATAAGACGAGTGTTACTAAGGTATCTTAAGTAACGCACAACAGATGTCTTCATGATTATACATTTGAAAAATGAAATAAACTGTCAAACTGAAATAAATCTACACAATTTTCTTCCACAATGGCTGTTGATCGGCGCATTTAATCTTTTATTCAGATTGCCTGAGATGAGATCATATCTTGGTCAATCTGACCAATTCTAGCGCAGCGTGTCTTTATATATGCATGTCTCTTTGGAGGAGAGGGAAGAAGCAAAATGGGATGCATTCATTCTTGCAAATTCTTTTCATAAAATTCACACCTTCACAGGCACTAAAAGATGTAATTCGAACCTGTGGCACTTCTCACATCAAATCAAACAAATGTATAAAGTGATGAATTTTATTTTAGATGAGAATTTAAATGTCCAAGTCCTATCAAAATCAGACAATAAAGATAGATTATATCACACTTAAAAAATATAATTCAGATATAATTTTTCTTTGAATGGGTAAAATTTGAAAAAATTACTTTGTCATTTCTAGGTCAATTTTGGAGTCTGGTATCATTATTCTTATCCTTTTACCTTTACTTTGAGACCAGTGAGTGGATTTCTACTTTTGAAAACAAATAGCTAGCATTTCATCCTTTTAGTTTGAATTTATACACTAATTTAGTGTACTCAGATAGTTTTCCACTGTGACGTAACCCCTTTACATGTTTGAAGTGAAAGGCCATGACGGTTTATAATTATGCTGTCTTCTGAGTGGAAGATGATAAACCAATCAGAGAGAAGAATTAAAAGTTGAATCCCCAAGGAACATCATAGTTTTGAAGGACTGTATTGTAATAGAGGCCTATGACCATAGACCAGGGCAGAGTTTCACTTCAGAACATGTCAGTGTCTTGCTGACTTCATGAAATAATTAAAAAAAAGATAAAGATTGATTTATAGTCCGTATCCCCGTACAAGTTCGGGCTCATCGACTGTACATCATTTATTCCCCAACAGGTCATCTCATTCAAATTCCTTCTCATCTCTCTGGTAAAGACAAACAGTGAGGCAAGGGGCATGTCGGAAGGAAGGAAATGACATTGAATAATATTAAAGCCCCATAGGAACAAAGCAGAGACAAATACAAGAAATATACAGTAAAAACTTGGTCACCATGAGGATCAAACCTGCAACTGCTGTGTCGGCACCCATCACATCACCATGAAAGGAAAGTGTGCTGCCAACCGAGCTAACTTCCCTCCTTGTAATAGATCTCTCCATGCCAGTATCAACATTGTACATTATTTTATTTGAACATTTAACAAAAAATGATCAAAGAAACGAGATAGCCGAGTGGTTAAAAGGCATTGCACTGTGATCTAGAGGTACTGGGTTTTAAGTCCCATTTCAGGCATTTTGTTCTTTTCCCGGGCAAGAAAATTTACCCTAAAATTGCTCACTTAGTCAACATGGGCCACTCACTCGTGTTGCACTGAGCGTAAGCTTAATGATTTTCTGTATTCCTTTCTCTAACGAAATTGGAATGCCAGGCGTCACATTTGTCCAGTGCCCCCGCGGGCATACTGATTTTTAAATATTAAAAAAAACAAATTTTTCTTGTATACTGGTACTCATTGCAAAAAAATCAGCCCATGTGAAAAATCATTGTTTTGATTTCAATTTTCAAATAAAAAATCAGGCTTACAGAATGACCACCTGGAAGTGATGAAAGAAATTGAGCAGCTGATTCATGTACTGCACGCCGAGGCTCGCCTCGACAAGAACTCTTCAGACGACTCTGTTCTTATGGAATTTCCCCCGGCACACCCTCAGCGCCACCAAAGAAACCTTTCGCCCTGGTGGACCTTGTGGATGCAGGTTCTCCCTCTGCTCAGGCTGGTTTGCAGGCCGGTGATCAAGTTGTGGAATTTGGCTCACTGTGTCACGGAAATTTCCGTCTTCCCATGGTAGCAGATGTGGTCAAGCACAGTATCAGCGTGAGCACTTGTTGTGGTTTTGTATACATATTTGTAGGACTCTAATCCGTGCACAGTCCTAGAACATGTCCAGTTCTCTAATCCTTGTCCATTCAAGGCGATAGGCATAGCACAGCTTTGCACCATTTCTCATATCCATGTCCATTTAATAAATGTGAAAAGTATTATGATATTTGCAGGCCTGTATTATTAATGTTATTATTATTAATGTTATTATTATTATTATTATTATTATATTATTATTATTATTATTATTATTATTATTATTATTATAATTATTATTGTTATTATTATTATTATTATTATTTTTTTATTATTATTATTGTTATTATTATTATTATTATTATTATTATTATTTATTATCATTATTATTATTATTATCATTATTATTATTATTATTATTATTATTATTATTATTATTATTATTATTGTTCTTATTATTTTGTTATTATTATTATTATTATTATTATTATTATTATTATTATTATTATTATTATTATTATTATTATTATTATTGTATTATTATTATTGTATTATTATTATTGTTATTATTATTATTATTTTATTATTATTATTATTATTATTATTATTATTATGATTATTATGATTATTATGATTATTATTAATGTTATTATTATTAATGTTATTATTATTATGATTATTATTATTATTATTATTATTATTATTATTAGTGTTATTATTATTAGTATTAATATATTTTTATTATTATTATTATTAGGTTGTAACTGTCTGGAAATATTAATTTAACGACAGACAGTTGGCTTCTGGAAAATGAATGAAAATTTATCAGCATTCACATTTCACTTGGGTCATATTTGATACTCATGGACTCTAGTCACTGACTTTGTATCAGTCTGTCTGATAGAAATCATGGTGTCACCAAGAGGACCACTACCCCTTTCATCCAACAAGCGATGAAAACCATTTGTTTATCCAACTGTCGACTAAGACACTGGGTGATTTGTCAATTCAGGGAAATGCTCGAGGGATAGTTTTAGTTGCAAAACTGATCTCTTGTTATACAATTTGCAATACTATTCTGACATAGCAGACTGCTTTCCTCATGGTGAATTGTTGGGTGTGTTGGACTTACAGGTAATGAGGTTGGCATGTTTAAGTTAGAATAAGGACGATCATCGCCTCCTATGTCTTGTGATGTTACTTTCGCTTCAAGGATGTCTGTGTCTTCTCCGTCTCAGGGTGGACGTGGCCATAGTCAAAAACGCTAGGAAAATTATTTCAGCTACATAAATATTTTCGTTGAACATGTCGAGTTAAGAAAATGTTCCGCCATTTATCTCAACTCTGGAAAATTAATAACTAGAATGGACAAGTTTGAATTTGCTTTGTTCATCTTCAATCCACTACAGGCTGCTAGAATCAGTGGGTAGACTAGTACAAATGATATGTACATGTGCATATGGACACAATATATATCAGCAAAGACATGTACAAACACTTTCTTAACTGTAATATTTTTTTACAATTTATGTTACCATTGCCTCTTTTAATTCAATACATTCATTTTATTTTGGACTAGATTTTGTGGGGACTCAGTAGTCCAGAGGTAAGGTATTGGCATCTCAACTCAAAAAGGTTATGGGTTCAAGCCCTAGCGTCGGCCTGAAAATTTTCTCGAGTTTTCATGTAAAAAGCTACACCCCTGGAGCCGTGTGCGCATCACAACACTCTGTGCACGTTAAAGATCCCTTGACTGTTTACATGGCAGTCCGGGCAAAATTAAAGTCCTACAAAAAGCCCAGAGATCACGTTAGTTGTGGATTGTCAAATCAAATCAAATCATTTTGGACTAGATTTCAATATGCCATGTTTTTACTCTACATCGTCAACCTTACGTTTCCTTCTTCCAAGGAAGGACTCGAACTCCCTAGTTTTGACCGGCACGGCAAACTTTGGTATGAGCATCTCCTGCTTTTAAGTTGTGGATGCATGAATACAACTGTTCATTCTGATAATGTGTTTAAAATTTTCACTTGTTTTGTTTTAAAGCTTTGAACTGATCGTAAATGATCTTACAAGATTAGAATAAAAAAAAAAAAAGAAAAAAAGTAAGATTAAATGAGAATCATTATCACTCGTGGGTTGAGTTGAGAGTTCAACTAAAACACACTCCTTTGCTCCTATTAAAGCATGTAAACATGTTTTTGTGGTGGTTTTTTGCACCGTTGATTTACATGTACGTATAGCAATGTGCATATTATTGAAGGGAACATATTATATTTTTTGATGTTGCTTTTTATTCATCCATCTTATCTTTGTTTTCATGAACACATTTGCTAACTGTTTTGTTGATGGTTGTTATTCATCCATCTTATCTTTGTTTTATGAACACATTTGCTAACTGTTTTGTTGATGTTTTTTATTCATTCATCTTATCTTTGTTTTCATGAACACCTTTGCTGACTGTTTTGTTGATGGTTGTTATTTATCCATCTTATCTTTGTTTTTAATGAACACATTTGCTGACTGTGTTTTGTTGATGTTTGTTATTCATCCATCTTATCTTTATTTTCATGAACACATTTGCTGACTGTGTGTTTTGTTGATGGTTGTTATTCATCCATCTTATGTTTGTTTTCATGAACACATTTGCTGACTGTTTTGTTGATGGTTGTTATTCATCCATCTTATCTTTGTTTTCATGAACACATCTGCTGACTGTGTTTTGTTGATGTTTGTTATTCATCCATCTTATCTTTGTTTTCATGAACACATTTGCTGACTGTGTTTTGTTGATGGTTGTTATTCATCCATCTTATCTTTGTTTTCATGAACACCTTTGCTGACTGTTCTGTTGATGGTTGTTATTCATCCATCTTATGTTTAGTTTCATGAACACCTTTGCTGACTGTGTGTTTTGTTGATGGCTGATGAGCCATCTATCTTTTGTGGTGCAAAGATGGCCTAGTGATTAAGATGTCATATTTTGGATCATGAAATCCTAGGTTTGAATCCAGCAATGCTAGGTCCAACATTGTGTTCCTTGGGAAGGACACTTAACATGCATTTTCCCAGGCGCAAATGGGTACCAGCACCAGATGGAAGTGGACATCTGCGATAGGCTAGTGTTCCTTTCAGGAGGTGGGTATTGTCACCTATTCTGCTTCACACTATAGAAACTGAGATATGCTCTGGCTCTATGGGCTGAAACAGACGTAAAGTGACTTTACTTACATCCGTCATGTGAAAAATAAATGGCAATCATTAGATGCACAGACACAAACATTACAAATTGTCACCTTGAACATCTCTTGCCGTCTTTAAGTAACTATGCTTCCTTATCAAATGATTCATTGTGTTTACTTTCAGAAAGCACTGAGTGTTGAGGTTTTAAGAGATGGCCGACTGGTTAAGTTGACCCTCACACCCTCTCGATGGCATGGCCCAGGCGTCTTAGGGTAATCTTCGTTTATTTTATTGTCTTAGGGGAGGCACGTCGGGAGATGACTTGTATATTTCCTTTACATGGCATAGGGCTACAGGGCTAATATGCAAGAGCTTCTTTGAACGATGACAGCAACATTGTTTCTTGTTTTTTTGTGAACAGTTGAAAAAGTTTAAAAATCACTTATGTCAGTCGGCAACTGTCATCACTTATGCTCAGTGATATAGTTTGATACAGTGTACAATTTCTACCCATACTTATGATATAGTTTGATAAGTGATTTCCCATACTTAGTTTGATACAGTGTACAATTTCTACCCATACTTATGATATAGTTTGATACAGTGTACAATTTCTACCCATACTTATGATATAGTTTGATGCACTAATAGGTGGCACATGGTGTTACCACTTGCTTGAAAGTGAGTCTATTTTTCTGAATCGCTATTTCTTAATTATGTCTCTGCACTTCACAGGCACTTTGAAAAGGATTAACTGACTACAACATTTAGGAGGAGTTGTGTGTTTTCCAAGCTTGATCCATTTTTGAAAGATGTTTTGGTGATATTCAGTGTGAAGACGTTAAAATTCACAATTAGCTTTACATACTGAGCAGGTTTCTTTTGCCTGTCTTTACACTCTACTCGCTTCAATCTGTTTGAACCACCTGAGGATATTCTGTAGGCTTTGTCTTCTTGCTGCAATACGATTAAAACAAACAATGTTTTCAAATGTGATTGGTAAAACACTAAATTTCATTTGGGTACAGAGACAGTTCAGTAGGTTGTTTTGTAAGCTGATGCTTACTTCTTATGTCTAATTTACGTAGTATTTTGGTTTTTAAATCTAGTAAATGGAAGAAAATAACCAATTGTGCACAAAATGGACTTGCTTAGAGCTGAACTTTAAAAATAATTTTAAACAAATTATGACTCCTTTGCTTACAAAGGGTAGAGTTTTGAGCTGGGAAGACAAGTGAAATCTGCGGTTAGATTATGTGTATCTCGGGCCTTTCTATTGTTCAAGGTTCTGACATTTATGAACACGTGAAAAAAGCAAGTGTTTCTCATTTGAAGGACAAATCTCATATCCCATAGATCATGTCTTACAAGTATAGACAGTTCAACCGATGATATATTTAATATTCAAACAAATGCCTCAATTAAGCTATTAAAGTTATTGAAATCTTTAGACAAGATACGATTAAATAAATAAGATAAACCTTGATTCAGTCTAATCCCTCTCTCTCTCTCACTCTCTCTCTTTCCTTCTCTCATCTCTTTCCTTCTCTCTCTCTCTCTCTTTCTCTTTCTCTCTCTCTCTCTCTCTCTCTCTTTCCCTCCCTCCTCCTTCCCTCCCTCCTCCCTCCCTCCTCTCTCTCTCTCTCTCTCTCTCTCTCTCTCTCTCTCTCTCTCTCTCTCTCTCTCTCTCTCTCTCTCTCTCTCTCTCTCTCTCTCTCTCTCTCTCTCTCTCTCTCTCTCTCTCTCTCTCTCTCTCTCTCTCTCTCTCTCTCTCTCTCTCTCTCTCTCTCTCTCTCTCTCTCTGTCTGTCTCTGTCTGTCTCAGATGTACCCCACACACACACACACACAGACACACAGACTCCTATGTACAGGCAGACAACAGCCCTAAAGGAAAGTATGGATTATGTTTCTGTTTCCATGTCATCTGAACGATTGTTTTTTGTTGATCGTCTTTTTGTACATTCTAAAATAGGTTCACATGTACCTGAAACTTACCTGAAATAGTTCTTTCTTTTTCTTTTCAGATGCAACATCAAAACCCCTGCAAAAAAAAGAGGATGAAAATAGCAATCCTGTTAAACATGGTTTGTCCTGTTGTTTAATCAGCAGATAACCACATGAATGTGATGAGTCTTGTTGTGAAGAGTGAATTTTATCTAACTAGGAAATGTTTCAATGACAGACAGGCATCTGCAAAGATGGAAGAAAATGTGGCAATAATAGAGGCGGATATGATAAAAGTGGGAAAAACTTTTAAAAAACCAGATGAGATTAAAGAGTGAAATAAGGTTCTGTTGAAAGTGGATGTCATCAGAATGAGAAAGAGTCATTGAGGAGAATAGGAAGAGTTAATAGTTAATAGCGTAGCAAGTACGGGAGATTTGACCCTGTCTGAACTACACAAATTCATGATTTTTGACCCCTTGTTTATTATGATTGAAATGTTTGTTAATGATAATGTAGTGAGTTGCAGCACAACGTGGATTTGAAATCTAAAAACCATTAGAACTTTGGTGAAGACTTTGGTACCTTCAGGAAAGATATTTCCAGCACTACTTTCTTTTCATTGAATCAGTCACGCATAAATGAGTACATTGAATTTTTAAAGTAAAGATTGTATGGCTATGTTAATGTGATGTGTTTAGGAAACCAGTGGCGTTGTATGCTCTCTGTAATGAATGATTGCTGTGTTGTATGCTCTCTATAATGAATGACTGACAGACCTACACTTGAGTGAGAATAAAAAGACGAGGGATGATATAATAAAATAACTAATAACTGTGTTTGTAGCTTTTTGAGGTGTGCACAGTTGCGCTATGGCTATCAGACCTCTCACTTTCATGTTTTATGCGATTGAAAACATTTTCTTTCCTAACCCTTCAAACAAAAAAAAAAAAAAAAAAGACAAAAAAAAAAGCTAATTTGTATGTACATGAATATCGATATGACTGCGCACATATATCTTCACACAAGGGGAAAAAAAGAAGAATTTCATGTGTAATCTGTTTCTACAATGTAGAATGGTATTTCTTTTTTATAAATTTGATAATTGTGTAAAAAATAATGCGGTTATTAACGTTACATCAGCAGAATGTTGCTTTATTGCTAAATAAACTGCATTAATGAATGTATTGAGTGTGCTCATGTTATTATGTATTGTTTTCACATTGCATATCTGTCTGTGGGGTGTGCTGACTGGTAGGTCCCACTTCTTTTTTTTCACTCTTTTTCATGTCTTTCATCTTGTTGATCATCACATGTGGTGGAAGAGGTATATTTCAATGGGAAAAGATCCACATTGCTCGGGCCTAGATACAAAGAATCAAATTCAAAAAGAAATAAGCCCAAGAACTTAAGAGTGCAAAAGAACTCATTCTATGAATGTGAAATACAACAGAAATCATTCCTTGAAATTGAAGTGCAAGAGTGCAAAAGAAATCAGCTCAAGAAATTGAAGAACAAAAGAAACAATTCTATGAAATGTCCGGAAGGCACAAAAGAAAATTCACGAAATTATACAAAAGAAATTTTTCTATGAAATTGAACTACAAAACAAATCATTCTATGAAATTGAAGTGCAAAAGAAATCATTCTAATAAATTGAAGTGCAAAAGAAAGCATTCTAAGAAATTGAAGTGCAAAAGAAATTCTAAGAAATTGATGTGCAAAAGAAATCATTCTAAGAAATTGAAGAGCAAAAGAAATCATTCTTAGAAATTGAAGTACAAAAGAAATCATTCTAAGAAATTGAAGTGCAAATGAAATCATTCTAAGAAATTGAAGTACAAAAGAAATCATTCTAAGAAATTGAAGTACAAAAGAAATCATTCTAATAAATTGAAGTACAAAAGAAATCATTCTAAGAAATTGAAGTACAAAAGAAATCATTCTAAGAAATTGAAGTGCAAAAGAAATTCTAAGAAATTGAAGTACAAAAGAAATTCTAAGAAATTGAAGTGCAAAAGAAATCATTCTAAGATATTGAAGTGCAAAGGAAAACTTCTAAGAAATTTATGCGCAAAAGAAATCAGAAATAAAAGTACAAAAGAAATCATTCTATGAAATCAAAGTAGAAAAGAAATCATTCTATGAAATTAAAGTACAAAAGAAATCATTCTAATAAATTGAAGGACAAAAGAAATCATTCTAATAAATCGAAGTACAAAAGAAATCATTCTAATAAATTGAAGTACAAAAGAATTCATTCTATTAAATTGAAATTGTAATAAATTGAAGCACAAAAGAAATCATTCTAATAAATTGAAGGACAAAAGAAATCATTCTAGTAAATCAAAATTCTAATAAATTGAAGTACAAAAGAAATGATTCTAATAAATTGAAGTACAAAAGAAATCATTCTGAGATAATGAAGTACACAAAAAATCATTCTAATAGAGTAAAATACAAAAGAAATCATTCTAATAGAGTAAAATACAAAAGAAATCATTCTAATAGAGTAAAGTACAAAAGAAATCATTCTAATAGAGTAAAGTACAAAAGAAATCATTCTAATAGAGTAAAGTACAAAAGAAATCATTCTGGTAGAGTACAGTACAAAAGAAATCATTCTAATAGAGTAAAGTACAAAAGAAATCATTCTAATAGAGTAAAGTACAAAAGAAATCATTCTAATAGAGTAAAGTACAAAGGAAATAATTCTAATAGAGTAAAGTACAAAGGAAATCATTCTAATAGAGTAAAAGTACAAAAGAAATCATTCTAATAGAGTAAAGTACAAAAGAAATCATTCTAATAGAGTAAAGTACAAAAGAAATCATTCTAATAGAGTAAAGTACAAAAGAAATCATTCAAATAGAGTACAGTACAAAAGAAATCATTTTGATTGATAAAGTACAAAAGAAATCATTCTGATAGAGTAAAGTACAAAAGAAATCATTCTGATAGAGTACAGTACAAAAGAAATCATTCTGATAGTATAAAGTACAAAAGAAATCATTCTGATAGAGTAAAGTACAAAATAAATCATTCTGATAGAGTAAAGTACAAAAGAAATCATTCTATATATCTAATAGAGTAAAGTACAAAAGAAATCATTCTAATAGAGTAAAGTACAAAAGAAATCATTCTAATAGAGTAAAGTACAAAAGAAATCCTTCTAATAGAATAAAGTACAAAGGAAATCATTCTAATAGAGTAAAGTACAAAAGAAATCATTCTAATAGAGTAAAGTACAAAAGAAATCATTCTAATAGAGTAAAGTACAAAAGAAATCATTCTAATAGAGTAAAGTACAAAAGAAATCATTCTAATAGAGTAAAGTACAAAAGAAATCATTCTAATAGAGTAAAATACAAAAGAAATCATTCAAATAGAGTACAGTACAAAAGAAATCATTTTGATAGATAAAATACAAAAGAAATTATTCTGATAGAGTAAAGTACAAAAGAAATCATTCTGATAGAGTACAGTACAAAAAAAATCATTCTGATAGTATAAAGTACAAAAGAAATCATTCTGATAGAATAAAGTACAAAATAAATCATTCTGATAGAGTAAAATACGAAAGAAAAATTCTAATATATTGAAGTACAAAAGAAATCATTTTAATAGAGTAAAGTACAAAAGAAATCATTCTAGTAAATTGAAGTACAAAAGAAATCATCCTAATAGAGTAAAGTACAAAAGAAATCATTCTGATAGAGTAAAGTACAAAAGAAATCATTCTAATAGAGTAAAGTACAAAAGAAATCATTCTAATAGAGTAAAGTACAAAAGAAATCATTCTAATAAATTGAAATACAAAAGAAATCATTCTAATAAATTGAAGTACAAAAGAAATCATTCTAATAAATTAAAGTACAAAAGAAATTATTCTGAGGTAATGAAGTACAAAAGAAATCATTCTAATAGAGTAAAGTACAAAATAAATCATTGTGATAGACTAAAGTACAAAAGAAATCATTCTGATAGAGTAAAGTAAAAAGAAAATCATTCTTAATAGTAATGAATTAAAAGTACAAAAGAAATCATTAATAGAGAGTAAAATAAAAAGAAATCATTCCTGATGATGAAATACAAAATAAATCATTCTGATGGCGTAGTACAAAAGAAATCATTTGATGAAGGTAAAGTACCAAAGAAATCATTCTAATGAATTCAAGTACAAAAAATCATTCCCAATGAGTAAAATACAAAGAAATCATTCTGATAGAGCTAAAAGTACAAAAATCATTATGATAAGCGTGAAGGCAAGAAAATCATTCTGATGAGTAAATGCAAAAGAAATCATTCTAATGATTAAATTATGAAAATCCATTCTAAAGCAGAGTAAAATACAAAAGAAATCATTTCTAATAGAGTAAAGTACAAAAGAAATCATTCCAATAGAGTAAAAATGAAAAATAATTCTAATAGATTGAAATTACAAAAGAAGCCATTCGATGAGTAAAGTACAAAAGAAGATATTGATGTAATGAAGTACAAAAAAGAAATCATTCTGATAGAGCAAAGTACAAAAAATCATTCTAATAGAGTAAAATACAAAAGAAATCATTCTAATAGAGCAAAGTAGAAGAGAAATCATTCTAATAAATTGAAATGTAAAAGAAATCATTCTAATAAATTGAAGTACAAAAGAAATCATTCTAATAAATTAAAATACAAAAAAATTATTCTGAGGTAATGAAGTACAAAGAAATCATTCTAATAGAGTAAAGTACAAAAGAAATCATTCTGATAGAGTAAAGTACAAAAGAAATCATTCTGATAGAGTAAAGTACAAAAGAAATCATTCTAATAGTAATAGATTAAAAAGTACAAAAGAAATCATTCTAAAGTGCAAAAATCATTCTGAAAAATACAAAAGAAATCATTCTGATAGAGAAATCAAATGTACAAAATAAATCATTCTGATAGCGTAAAGTACAAAAGAAATCATTCTGATAGAGCAAGTACAAAGAAATCATTCTAATAGATTAAAGTACAAAAAGAAATCATTCTAATAGAGTAAAATACAAAAAGAAATCATTCTGATAGAGTAAAGTACAAAAATCATTCTGATAGCGTAAAAGTATAAAAGAAATCATTCTGATAGAGTAAAGTACAAAAGAAATCATTCTAATAGATTAAAGTACAAAAGAAATCATTCTAATAGAGTAAAATACAAAAGAAATCATTCTAATAGAGTAAAGTACAAAAAAATCATTCTAATAAATTGAGTAAAGTACAAAAGAAATCATTCTAATAAATTACAAGTACAAAAGAAATCGTTCTGATAGAGTAAAGTACAAAGAAATCATTCTAATAGAGTAAAGTACAAAAGAATTCATTTTGATAGATAAAGTACAAAAGAAATCATTCTGATAGAGTAAAGTACAAAAAATCATTCAAATAGAGTAAAGTACAAAAGACATCATTTTAATAGAGTAAAGTACAAAAGAAATCATTCTAATAGAGTAAAGTACAAAAGAAATCATTCTGTTAGATAAAATACAAAAGAAATCATTCTGATAGAGTAAAGTGAAAAAATCATTCTAATGTCGTTCTAACAGAGTAAAGTACAAAAGAAATCGTTCTAGTAAATTGAAATACAAAAGAAATCCTAATAATTTGAAGTATAAAAGAAATCGTTCTATGAAATTGAAGTAGAAAGAAAAGCGTTCTATGAAATTGAAGTGCAAAAAAATCATTCTAATTGATTAAAGTACAAAAGAAATCATTTTTAATAAATTGAATTGCAAAATATAACATTCTAATAAATTAAAGTACACAAGAACTTATTCTAATAAATTGAAGTACCAAAAATCATTCTAAGAAATTCAAGTGCAAAAGAAAATCAGCACAAAGAAATTGAAGTACAAAAGGAATCATTTCAGGGAAATAATGAACTCAAAGAAATAGAAATACAAAAGAAATCAAATGAAAGAAATCAAAAATATAAAAAAATCAACCGAAAAATATTAAAGTAAAAAAGAAATTAGTCCAATAGATTGAAGTACAAGAGAAATCATGTGGCGTCACTGGCCGAGTGGGTAGGCTGCCAAACTAGGGATCATGACGTCCCCGGTTTGAATCCTGGCAATACCAGTCCCAATGTTGTGTTCCTTGGGTAAGACAATTAACATTCATTTTCCCCACTTGACCCAGGTGGAAATTGGGTACAAGCTCTATCTTAGGAGTTAAAACCTAGCGTCCTGTCCAGGAGGTGAATATTATCACCTGTTCCTTCACGTTATAAAAAAACCAGGATAAACTCTGGCTTTATGGGCCATAATGGCCTTGAAGGAACTTTACAGGGAGAAATCATCCTAGGACATTGCAGTGCAAAAGAAATCAGCTCAAGAAATTGAAAAAAAAAAAAAATCAGAAAAAGAAAAGAAATCATCTATTAAATTGAAACATAAATAAGGTTATCATCTTAGGAAATTAAAAGTACAAAAAGAAATCGACCTAGGAAATTCAGGTACACTCCCCCAACCCCTGGTACATTCATAATATACATACATACATACATAAATATATACATTTTTACATACATACAACCGTACATACATACATACATACATACATACATACATACATGCTTGACATATGTATATGCATACTTCATGCATACATACATACATTTGTGCATATGTACATACACATACAAATATACATACATACATACATACATACATACATCCATTTGTACATACATACATACATATACATACATATATATACATACATACATACATATACATACATATATACATACATACATACATACATATACATACATATATACATACATACATACATACATACATGTACATACATACACATACAAACATACATGCTTGCATACATATATACATGCATAGATACAAAATGCTACATACATTCACACATACATACATACATACATATATACATACATACATGCATGCATACATACATACATACATAAGCTACATACCTACATAGATACATTCATACATACATACATATACATGTGTGCACACATACATACATATATACATACATACTACATACATACATACATGGCATACATGCATGCATGTATGCACATATGGACATGCATACATACATACGTTTATACATACATACACACACCCTTTCCTCATATACACAGTAAACATCTGATTCAACTAAATCGTCCTTGAGTTCTCGCTGAATCCGAGATAATTAATGGATTGTTTTCCTTGAAGATCCAAGTTGAAGATCTTCCTTATCATGGCAAGTTGATCAAAATCACGCTAACTCTTCCTGGACCAAATCATGTGCTAACGTTTGGTTGGTGGACATCAAATCATGTGCTAACGTTTGGTGGAAAATCAAATCACCTAACGTTTGGTGGAACGTTTGGTTGGGAACATTCTATGGTGGACTAACGTTTAATTGAACAAGTCACGTGAACGTTGGTGGAACATATCATCATTTTGGTGGACCAAATCTAAACAAATCAACATGTGGTGGACCAAATCATGTGCTACCAAATGCTTCATTCTGGTGGATCAAATCATGTGCTAATGCTTGGTGGAACAAGTAATGTGCTAACATTTGGTGGAACAAATCATGTGTTTGCTAACGCTACCACTACTATCATTTTACTATTTACCCCCTTTATTTTACTAGTATTACTTTATCGTCCTCTATCACCACAACCATTGCCCTAATATTTGTTTTTCTTTTCTTTTTCTTTTTTCTCTTTTTTCTTTTTTTCTGTTTTTTTAAATTAGTATAAAAGATGATTATAATGATAGTCTTACTTGTAGAAATTTTGACTGTTAAATGAACCTAGGATAGTAATTAAATATAGTAATGGTCATTTTGATCAGTAGCCTCTGCGGTCTGTTGCGCTTCCATTCGTTGCTTTTCCTGTTTTCTTTTTTTCTCCTTGTTTTATTGAATTCATCATTTTCAAAACAAAATCCCACTTTAAACATGAAAACAAAAACAAGAAAAACATTATAACGACAAAACAAAATAAAATGAAATACTTCAGACAAAACATCAAATAACAACACCCCCCCCCCCCAATCCCCCAACCCATTTTTAAACGAAAAATGAAAAACAGAAAGCAAAAAATAGCTGAAAATATTAGGTTAGATATCAATGTTTCTTAATTTTGCGTTGAAATTGAATATTTCAATCAGATTTCCCCTCCTCCATATTTGTACTTTGACACTGTTTTTGTTTTTGCTCACCGATAATATTCTATTTATCTCCTGAATTTCAGTTAGGCAAACTTCACTTGCAAATGTTAATCCAAGTAATATGTCCTTCCTTTCTAGAACAATTCGTGTACCTAATTTCATAGAAAGTCTATCTTCAATGGTCTTCCGGAGATTTGTTTTTTTCAGAGCAGTCTACAAAGAAATGTTCTATGTAATCCATTTCTGAGCAATACGAACAATGTGGAGAGTCGCGAATTCCCATTTTGTGTAGTAAAATATTTGTTGGATAAATAATGTGCAGTATTTTCCACTGGAATGCTCTCAATCTTATTTCTTTTATCTCAACGCATCCTAAACTCCAATGTTTATTGTGATATGAACGTCAAACCTTCGGAGCCACATATTTCTGTGTGTGATTTTTCGGTTCCTTTAATCAGTTTTAGAATCCTTTCTTCAATTTCTCCAACTGGTTCACCGCTAAAAAGGATTTGCGTAGGGCTTATCGTCACAACTTCGTGTCGAAGTCTATCTTTTGGAACGAATTGTAAATTAGCCAATAATCTAATACTCCCCGTGGATAATTACCGTGTTTTTGAGTGAACTGTTCAGAATCTATTATTGCTCCCGCCATTACAAAATATCTTTGATATATTTCAACCCTTTAACTATAAGATATTGCATATGCAAAACCTTTCCAGTGTGAGTTACTTTTATTAATAAAGGTTGGTAGAAAATATTAGTTTCTTTTTCTTTATATCTCTTGCCGAAATTATGTTTTGTCCATGTCTTTAATACCGATGACAAAATTCATTGCGAATAAGGGACATACCTTGAAATTGTTTCAAAAACATTTGCTTCAAAAGCTGTTAGTCCGCCAACGGGTAATAAAACTTTTTCAATTAAATTTTTAAAGCAGCCTTCCTTTGATTCAATGAATTTCTCGACACAATCTAGTAGGTATGCGTCTTGTATTTTACAATATTTTGCATGTTAAGTCCTCCCATTTCAACAGGACTGAACATAACGCTTCTTTTATTTTCCATTGCTTTTCTGTTTGTATATCTCTTTTGCCATATAAACTTGAAAAATATTCGATTTATGTTGATAAAATTTCATCAGGAATACCAATACTTCTCATCACATAGGTTAACTGACTGAGAGTGAACGTTTTAAGTACCTGAATTTTACCCATTATTGACAGATTTCTTTTGCCCACTGCGTCAATATTCATTTAATTGTGTTAATTCTTTTATCCCAATTTTTGCAATGCTTATTGCAGATTCATTGTTTCTAAAGAATATACCTATTATTTTTGTTTCATTTACTGTGTTTATTCCATGCATTATGCAAGGAAATGGATTAGTAAAATTTAATGGCATAGCTAACGATTTTTCTTTATTGAGTTTCAGTCCAGACAGTTTTTGAAAAATAGGACAGAGCTCAATAACTGGAGGGCGATCACCCTTTCAAATACCGATTATAAGATAATCGCCAAAGTATTCGCCAAAGGCTGGCGTCCGTAGTAGACAAAATCGTGCACATAGACCAGAAAGGTTTCATACCAGGCAGAAATATCTCTGACATGATTCGGGACATTGACGACATCTTGGAAACAAAGAATATCACAGATAATCAAGATATACTTGTCTCTCTGGATTTTAGGAAAGCTTTTGACACTAGATCTATATCAATTTCTTTTCTTTTGGAATCAATTAAAAGATTTGCATTTGGAGATGATTTTATGAAATGGATGAAGGTTTTGTTTCATGGAAGAACAGTTTCTGTTAAAAATGCAGGTTTTCTCTCTCTCTCTCTCTCTCTCTCTCTCTCTCTCTCTCTCTTTCTCTCTCTCTCTCTCTCTCTCTCTCTCTCTCTCTCAGGGACCATAATCTGCTCTGTATCGTTCCTCTTTTTTCTTTTTTTTTTTTTTTTTTTTTTTTTTTTTTTTTTTTTCCTTCCGCTTAGTGCGCTGTTTATTGTAAGGACCGTAAGTCGATACATGAGTGACAATAAATGTTTCATCGATGCAGGCAAACAATTTGTTTTCAACAAGTTGAAATACTGCGTTGATCCAAAGCTACTATGACAAAGAAACTAAAGAAGGCTATTTGAAACCTTCGTGTGAAATGGGGTGGTCATAGGTGCAGTGGTTCATGAGCTTATTGCGCTCAAAGTCGGAGAACATCAGCTTTATATACATAATACATAGTTCTACACACACACCCAAACACACACACACACACACACACACACACACTCATGCATACATGGATAGATCGATACGCATATCCTATTATTTAGTTATACATGTACATACATACATATATACATACATACATACATACATACATACATACATAATATATTATATTGATCTGATATGTATATTTTACATGTACATACACACATGCATACATATATATTATATTGGTGTGATATATATATTTTACATGTACATACACACATGCATACATAATATATTATATTGATCTGATATGTATATTTTACATGTACATACACACATGCATACATAAATATTATATTGGTCTGATATGTATATTTTACATGTACATACACACATTTTTTTATTTTTTTTTTGGGGGGGGGGGGGGGGGTTTGTTTCAATGGAAAATTTCTTTCTTTCTCAAAGTTTCAACAATGAATCCCTCTCTTTCTTGTCTTCTCATTTCAGCCGTCCAGTCTCTCTCAACTCTCACTCCAGGGTAGTAATTTAAAAATTTATGTACATTTGTAATATTCTGGCATGTAAACTTTTCTTTTTCATTCTCACATTTATCCGTTATATTTTAATACATAGGCAATATAATATTCATTGCAAACATATATGTGAAGAGAAGTTAAATGAAACAGTTTTGGAAAGATATTTCTCGTATTTTCCTATTTATATAAGCATCAGTTTTAAAACGAAAACACGATACATTTATCCTTTCTCTCTCCCCTCCCTCCCTCCCTCCGCCAACTTCCTGTCTCTCTGTCTCACATTCACACACCACACACACACATGCACATAATTGCGCACACTCACACATACTGATGCTTATCTTGACGTGGAGGTCTAGGTGGAAAGGGGGTAGGGGCAAAGGGTGGGAGTCCTGAAAGCGACCGTCAGTCGATTCAAAATTCGTTCACTTAATCAAGTACGTAGGCCGTCTTTGGCAGGTGGCCTTGTCGTGCTTTCCATACACACAAACGTGATCACTTCCTGCTATGTCTGTCTGTCTGTCTGTCTGTCTGTCTGTCTGTCTGTCTGTCTGTCTGTCTCTCTCTCTCTCTCTCTCTCTCTCTCTCTCTCTCTCTCTCTCTCTCTCTCTCTCTCTCTCTCTCTCTCTCGCACTCTCCGTTCGTCCATTTGATGATTCTTATTTTATTTATTTTTCCTTGACATCTTCACACGAAGAGAAGAAAGGTGGTGTGGGGGTGGAGGGAAAGGGGTTGGGGGGGTAGGGCGAGTGATTTTATGAAATGATAGAAAAAGTTAGCTTCTCTCTCTCTGGGGGGGGGGGGGGGGGGCATTGACAAAGCGTTTAAGGTTCTCTCCTTTTGCGTACATTGAGGACAATTCACATTCAAAGTTTCGTGTTTCCACAGGCTAAAGATATGATCATTTTCTTTGTGTTCATGGCAAATAAACAAATTGTACAAAATGAAGTCATTCATAGCGAAATACAAAGAAATTTTACGATGTGTACATGATGTTCTACTCTGTCTGTATGTCTTCGTCTCTCTCTCTCTCTCTCTCTCTCTCTCTCTCTCTCTCTCTCTCTCTCTCTCTCTCTCTCTCTCTCTCTCTCTCTCTCTCTCTCTCTCCCTCTCTCTCTCTCTCTCCCTCTCTGTCTCTCTCTCTTTCTCTCTCTCTCTCTCTCTCTCTCTCTCTCTCTCCTCTCTCTCTCTCTCTCTCTCTCTCTCTCTCTCTCTCTCTCTCTCTCTCTCTCTCTCTCTCTCTCTCTCTCTCTCTCTCTCTCTCTTTTTCTGTCTGTTTTGTCTGTTTGTTATACATTGTCATAAATGAGTAATCAAGCAGTAAACAATAATTATGAAACAAAAACAGTGGTAAAAACCTCTCTCTGAGGTTACCTACAGGACAATTTCCAATCATCCAAATTTAAATACATGTACATAAGGGAGAGTTTGATATATTTGTAGAAATGAAAATAAAATAAGACACAATGAGCCTGATGGCTTATGTTTGTGTGTTGGAGGCGTGCAGTTGTTGTAAGAAGTCAGGGAAAATGTCCAATGTTTTGCGCATGAACATTTCAAGAAGAGTCCTGGGGTTGTGAGTATGTTTTTCATAGGTGGTGTTGTTGCGTGTGTTCCACATGAGTAGTTTGTATTGTCCTATGAGTTGGAGAGCCCTGTAGTGATCGTCTTTTGCCTTGTTTGGCAGTTTGTGTAGTGCTATTGCCTTATCTATGTCAACGGAGCAGTGTGTTCGTTTTTCCACCACGTCCCTAAGCATACACTTTGTTGCCTGTATTGTTGGGCATGTAAAGAAAATGTGTGTTTCTGTTTCTTGTGTGTTCTTGTTGCAAGTGTGACATTGTTTAATTCTACCTTTTGTTTTGCCACGCCTTCTGAAGTTGGTGTTATGTTGTATATGAGTCTGTAAGAAATTTCTGTCGTGCGCGGCCCCACTTCAGGCCTATGAATATTTTGGAATGTTTCTGTGTGATCCATGGTGCTATAGCGACGGCCCCATTGGATGTCACTATAATTGGTGCCTTGTAGTTGAATGAGGTGTTGGTAGATTTGTTTTGAGTTAAGCTGCAAGATTTTTGCATCGACGAGTTGCAATGCATCTTTGCAGGACCTATAGAAACTTGAAAATGTGCCAGTAAAATGTGGGTTGGAGTTTTGAAAGATTAAATATTTCTGTAAGCTTAGTCCAAAATAATATGTACCCATAGGGTGTTGTCTGGGGTCACTCACTAAGGACTGTATGTATTTTATTCTCTGTGTTTTGATTTTGGTTTTTATGTCATGGATGTTAATTCCTCCTTTCAGTTTGGGTTGTATCAATGTGATACGTTTAATTTTTTTGAATGTGGATTTGAGGACAAACTCTCGAACGTGTCTGGTGAGGGTCTTTACTGTGTGTAAAGGTGGTTCCCTCACACTGGTCTGTAAAGTATGCGTGGGACAAGGTTCGCGTTCACTATGACCGCACGTCCAAACATGGTGGCTGTTTTGTATTTGTACTGTTCTAGCAGTGTAACAGTCTTTTTGATCAGATCCACCCATGTCTGACTATGGGGTTGTGTTGGATCATTGTTATAATGAATGCCGTAAATTTTGATGGTTTGAGTGTGCTTTATTTGTGGGTGTATATCTTGTTTGTTTTTCCACCTGCCAATTCCCATAATGAAAGATTTTTGGATGTTAATCTTGGCACCGCTCGCCTTTCCCATCAACTCAAATTCCTTCAGGATGTTATCAATTGATCCTCTGTCGTGAATGAAAAACTCTGTATCGTCCGCGAAAGCGATTAGTTTTTTCTTTGGGTTATTTGGAATGTTAAAGTTCTTAATGAGCGGGTTTTCCCTTATTTTCTCCAACAACGGCTCCAAAGCGAGCGTATAAAAGAGGTGAAAGGGCACCCCTGTCTAACAGACCGCGTTAAACTAAATGTGTCAGAAAGCGTGTGATTTATCAGAACTTGGCTTTGTGGTTTTTTGTATAAGATTTTAACCCATGTTGTAAAGTGTGAACCTAAGTTGTTCTTTTGTAGTGTTTTGTTTAGAAAAGAGTGCGACACCCTGTCAAAGGCCTTTTCTTGGTCCAGCGACAGGATGGCACCCTCTGTGTTTGTGTCGTGTGTGTATTGTATTATGTCTCGTATGAGGTGGGTGTGGTTTCTTATGTCTCTGCCCTTGACGCCACATTGCTGATCGCGATGTATAAGATCTGGCAAAACAGACTGAACTTTTTTTACAAGGGTTTTTGCAAGTATTTTGTAGTCAGTGTTCAACAGTGAAATGGGTCTATATTTCTTTAGGTTTGTTTTGTCCTTTAAATCTTTGGGTATGACTATAATGACTGATTTGTTTAGAGAGTCCGGTAGTTCTTGACTCTCGTAGCTTTCATTAATCATCATCAAGAAGAGAGGGGCCAGGTCTGGTATGAAAAATTTGTAAAATTCTGCTGTTAGGCCATCAGGGCCAGGCGATTTATTGTTTTGGAGTTGTTGGACACTCTGTTGGATGTCATGTATTGTTATTGGTGTGTCAATGAGTTGTTTTTTTTTTCACTGAGACATTTGCAGTGTTTCAGAATCTCTTCTTGCGCTGCACTGTCTGTTTCCCCGTCAGTGAACAGTTGTTCATAAAAATCTTTGAAGGCGTTCATGATGTGCTTGTGTTCTGTATGGTTATTACCGTGTAGGTCAGTGATTTGTCTTATTTGTCTTTCCTTTTGTATGTTTTGTTCTGTGCTCAAGAATTGCTTAGTTGGCAACTCACGAGGTATAAGATGTGCGCGACAGCGAATCTGGGCACCTTGATAACTGTGTTGAGAGAGCTGTGTTAACTGGTCTTCTAGGTCTTCCACTATGTTTACTGGGCTTTTTATTTCTTTTGCTTTTTGTATGGAGGCTTGTATCATTTGTCGTTCATGTATTCTATCCTTGTTTATATCTTTTGCTATTGAAATGGTTCTTTGTTTGATTGTGTTTTTCAGTAATTCCCATGTTGTATTTGCTTGTCCTTTTTCTATGTTTTTACAATATTCTTGGATGAGTTTTAAGATGTCTTGTGAATACTGCGTATTTTCAAAAGGCTATTATTGAATTTCCACAAACTCTGTCTGTGATCACACCTTGTTGGTGGTTGTCCTATGTGTACATGCAACGCTTTGTGGTCTGTGAAATTTAGTGTTTCGTCTAAATGTTGTGTTTGGAATGTGTTGGTGTGTGTTGGAATGTATGCTCGATCTATTCTGGTCTGACTGTGGCTGGTGTTGTCGGTGTGTGTCGTGTCTGTTCCTGTTGGGTATTCTGCCCTGTAAGCATCTTTAATGTTGTGTTCGTTGATGATATTCTGAAGAAAGTGTAGTTCCTGTTGTCTTGGGTTTGTTCTTCTGTCTATACTATGTTTCGTCGTGTTGGTTATGTCTTTCTTATCTAGCATGCAGTTAAAATCCCCCGCCAGAATAATGTTCCGGCGAGCGAAGTTTTGAGTGAGATAATCAGACAGCTGTCTGTAGAAAGTTGGTTGTTCGGGTTTTTGACATGCGTAAATGTTAACTATTGTATATGTGGTGTTGCTATCGGTTATTTCTATCGCTGCTAATCTTCCCTCAAAGGCAGAGTGTTTTTTTATTATTTCCCATCTATCTGAGGTCTGCAAGATGGCAGTGCCGTTGCAAAAACCTCCTAGACTATATGAACTATGTTGAAGTCCTAGTTGTTGTGTTATTCTGTCTGCCTTATATTGACCTTGTATGTTTGTTTCTTGTAGTAGAAGGAAGTCTGGTTTTGTGCTTGTTTATAAGGTTGGTTATGTGGTGTTGTTTTCTTTTTTATACCTCTGATGTTCAGAGAGGTGAAAGTGAGTGTTTGGGAAGCCATCGTGAAAAGAAAAGGAGTAGAAGTAAAATGTAATACTAATACTTGTTAAAGATGGCGGAAATTTCTAGTTGGGGTCGTGGGGTGACTCCTCCAGGGTCCACGGTTGGCCGTCCTCCGTGGTGAACACGAAGGAAAGTCGATGACGAGTTTCCTGGGGACTCCGGGCTTTCTTCCATTGCCTCTGATGGAGGTGACAATGCGTCCCGGTAGCTCGTTGGGGGAGATTTTGTTTGCTCCTCTTTTCTTTGATATCTTCGGTGTCGTGTTCACCACAAGGGCCGCTCTCTTGGTGGGCGGTTTTTCTGAGACCCTTCGGGTGGGACTGCTCCCTCCGGCGGGGATTCTGAAGAGCCGGAACTTCTTCTGCGGCGTCTTCTATTTCTGACTTCTATGAAGTTTTCCTCCTCGTCGGTAGGAGCAGTAGGGTGAGGGACATCTGTCTGTTTCGGAGCTGGATTTTTTATATTATTTTTTTGTAGGAATTTTGTGCACTGTGTGGTCCAGTGGGTCGACTCTCCACAGTGTCGGCAGGCCTGTTTCCTGCCTGGCAGGGTCACCATAACATTATGTGTCCTAATTTCTTGTCCCACGGACGATTCGATTTCCACGTAGTGTGGGATAAGGTGGGAGGGTTTTCTTCTCCAACATACAGAACAAGCCAACGGTCGCTGGCCTGTTTGATTTTTTTATGTCAAATTTTCCTTTTAAAAAGGAGGAGATGATGGCCCCGACTGTCTCCGACTGGGTGTGCGGTGGCAGCCAATGCAGCAAAAGCGTCTTCCTCCTTTTTTGAAGGTCTTCCACATGGACAGTGAGACCTTGTGTCTTGATTTCTTGTCCATGTGGACTACATTTTAGGAGTGCCGAGGCACTCAGCTGAAGATATAAAAATTCCTGGGGCGGCATACCTGTACATTGCCTCCAATTCACTCGTTCTATGCCAAACTTGGCTAGGATTAATTGGCCAACTCTGCGTAGCCAGCAGCGTAGGCCCTGGGGCCGGACAGCTTCAGGACATATGTTCTTTCTTCCTCTTTCGAGAAGAAATTTTCAATTTTAATTTTCTCGACAAGGCGAGACA
>JAXRKP010002650.1:0-7500 GCA_037039925.1 Doris montereyensis | reverse complement strand
CGCCAACAGGAACTATTGAATTTTAGGAAATTTTTCCACTAGAATAGGCAGCATGTTGAAACGTCAGAAGGAGTAATAGGTTAAACAGGGCCTTGACATCTCGAAATGGAGAGAGACTAAGCAGGATTTTTGCCTAAAGAATCTGAAAATACACACTTTTTTCCTCATAAAGCTATCCACGAAAAGGCAATCTGGAGCGGTCACACGATCAGGCGTTAAAAGTCAATCTTGGACTAGCAAATAATTGCCCAATTCTGCTCCCGCATTTTACAGTACATTGGTGAAAAAGTGTTCAATGGACGTGAACAGACGAGATTTATTCATCTGCCGGCGATTCCTACAAAGCTGTGTTTTTTCTCGCTTCTCATTCAAACAGACAATAGTTCCAGTGCAACCATGTCTTCTTATCACGAAACAGAGCGTTTGAATTTGGAAATAAACTAGCAGTAAAACATCATTTGGGACAAAAAGTGAGGAATATAAAAGACAGTGGATTGGCTCCAATAGAAGACGTACGGCAAGGCCCTTAGGCAATCTATTTGTTTACCGATTTGATTGTGGTTACGAACAAAAAAGGAGATCTGGTGTCAAAATCGTTGTCAATTCTTCAAATGATGGCTTTGGGCATACCTGAAAGTAATTGAAGAATTTGGACTCATCTTCTTGAAGTTCTTCATATAAGGTAAAACTGTCCCATAGTAATCTGTGAAAAACAAAACATGAACCCAAAATTTCTTTGTCGTTTCTTTTTGTAAAAGAAAAAGTATGATGAAAGCCAAAACACCTGTTCTCCGATCATTTGTTGAACTGAGCAGTAGCGTTAAATTCGCTGTTAGGTCAAATAAACATTTTCTGGCAGTGGGCGCGATAGGCAATCTGGTCTGTCAGAAAGGTCAACAAAGTGTCTCGGCCGTCGAAACTCCTGTGTCCCCGCGAGTCAGGCAAAATGGCTTAAGCGTTGCCACAAGGCGGTGGTCACTAGATGTTTTCATTACCAATCTTCTCAATCAGTGTTAAGGTAATTAACGTCAAATTTGAATGTTTTTAAAACCAAGTCGTCTAAACTATTTTGTAAAAAAAAAAAAAACTAACGTAACATATAAACATTTATTTGCCATATGTTTGTAGATAAATAATCGTTTTTCAACAATTTCTGAACAGGGAAACATTTTGGTCCCAAACTTGTCAAACAGTGGATATCTAATCCCCTTGCATTTATAGGTCAGGTCGCAAATGGGATATCAGAAAATTGAAAAGTCTTAATCAACGAAAGTGTTGTTGTTAGAATGTTTCATTGATAACTGATTGAAACGATGACAATGATGTCCAACTGTTTTCGTTTATCAGAACCATGAAACTCACTTTTACATAACCTTCTAGCCACAGATATTCTTCTTCAACGATATCGTTAGAAAGAACTGAGTCTCAGATTTTAGAATCTTTCTGTTCAAAGGACTGTGTACATAGTTCTCTTTGAGAGATGACCATGGACGTGCAGTGTGAACCATCAATGAAACAATAGAACGTTTTACTTCTGTGGTTGAATCATACAATTCTAATCCGGGCCAAATGTATATGCAAAGATGGGTTTTCGGTAGACTCTCCAAATAGGCTTTTGACCTTGACATACAAATGACAGTAGTCTGTTGAATGTAGTTAGTTGTTAACTAGGGAAGGGTCTCCCATCTTGAAACCTCATGTATGAAAGTCTCACGGCTGCATTTTACTGTCAGTTGCAAAAGGACGCTGTGAAATATTTTATTTACATCTTATAAAACGTTCCAACACTGTGCAGATCGTTCTTACCTGTACTAATGACCTCCAACGTTGCAAACAAATTTTCTCTAGAGTAGGCAACAATCGATTTCGGACCTAAACTCTTCATGGGGGGGGGGATGAGCTGCTAACTGGCTCTTTTATAGACAAATGACCAAATACAAAATGCGTGTTTGGGCTGTAACATAGTTACTTGTTTCACTGAAGAATAGCCTGAGTAAGTAAAAAGCAACCATGCTGTAATCCTCAATCTTGGTGTGTGCTGACCTGGCTTATACAAGAGTGGTATAATCGTTTTGGTGCGCCCTAGAAGGTGAACTAGGCACCTGTACGACTATATGATCCCGTTAGCAGTCTCCCTGCCTTGCAGTACATTAGTCTTAATGAATGTAAAAGAGGACAGAAAATAGCAACCTGCTGATGTGGACAAATGACCAAAGACGAGATTACTGACCATTCAGAAAATAACAAGGCCTGGAAGGGAATAGAATGTGGCAAGAGACCATAGAACTAATCTTCAGTGGACTAATCCAAATAGAATAACAAACAGATTCAGAAAAAAATAAAATAATATAACCGGCTAATCTGTTCACGAATATCAGATTTTAACATGGAAACAATGAATGAAAGAGCTAGATTAAATTATTAAATATTATGACAAATTCCAGACAATAGAATTAAAAAACAAAGTAAAAGAACTAATAAAGAAAATTGGACGAGAAATTAAATTATGTACTTATTCCAGTAGATATTTGTGAAAAAAACAAACAGGAGTAATGAATAGATCGGAAAGACAATCTTCTCCAAGTGGAGATGCAAGGAGAACAACTTCTCCAATTTTCCTCCTAAGAATAGCATGAAGACATGAAAAGCTTTTTTCTCATAAGTTGGAAATATTCACAAATATAAAAATAATAAATGAAGACAGGACGAGAAATTAAATTATTAATATCTTATGGACCGAAGAGTTACGCAACTCCCTTTCTTACAGTAGATATCTTGGATGCAAGAGCAAACAGATGCTTTTAGACATATTTAGTGATCAATGCTAGTGATTGCCAAAAGATGTACTGACAGGAGAAAAGAAACAGAAAAGGAAAGGAAACAAAGCTTCTCCAAATGGAGAGAGAAACTAAATAAACTAGTAGTATTTCAAATATATCTAAATGAAGAAGGTTATACAAATATACAGTCAAATAGACTATATGATAGTTATCAGCTCCCTTTCTTACAGTACATTGGATGCAAGAGCAAAGAAGAAAAGCAGAGATATTTAGTGATCATCACTCTAGTGATTGTACTGAAAGGTCTGTGGCAGGAAACAAATTAATGGAGAAGGAAGGGAACAAGCTGGAATGCAAAATAGAGAAACTAAATAAAAGAAAAGATTTAGTAGTAAAAAATACCATCTAGGATAAACAAATTTATCAGTGAAAGACAGATTTATCTAAATGAAAGAAATAGAACGAAGAGGAGATGTAAGGAAATCAAAACAGGAGTTGTATGAAGAGTTCTGGATAAAGACTTCAAGAAAGAGGCAACAAACTGCTACTGGAATGCGAACTGCAAAAAGACCAACGGTAATAAAAATACAAAACAGATTAAGATGCCAAAGAAGAAATAATGAAAGAAGACAGGAAATCATGGAAACATGGAGAAAGCATTTTCACCAATTACACCCCTCCAGAAACTATGAAATAATGAGGAAAGATCAAAACAGGAACAATTGGAAGAGTTTGGATAAAGATTCAAGAGCTATCAATGAAATCCAAAAGCTGTTCTGGGGCGCAATAAGAAACGAGAAATTACAAAAAGCCCAATACGACAAATTAAGAATTATCAAGAAAAATAATGAAAAAAACAGCCAAATCAGAGAAACATGACAAACTGCTCACTGGATTACGAATCCCCAGAATGTATGAAATAATGAGTAAAGATCAATTAGAAGAGGAACAACTAATCCAGAATGCTCAAATGAAGAATGTAGATATATAGAAACAATAGAAAGCCATTAAACATTTTATCAGAAATGATAAGGAAACGTGGGCAGAAAGATTGAAAAGCTGGAAAAAGTGAGGAAGTTGAAGAATGATTAAAAGACCAATGGACATATTAGAAAAAAAGACAAACTGCTAGAGGTTGAACATTGACCTGCAACTGTAATTATTGACTTAGAAAAGGCAACTATGAAATGCTCAAACTATAGGGATAACTATGGCATTCCAGGAAAAGAACATAATGGAAATGAGACTATGTGAAAGAAGCTTAAACAGATTGAAGAGCATCAACCAACATAGACCAGGAAGAAGCTGGACAAGATTTATGCAGAAATTGAAAAATAATAGAAAAATTCAGGGTTGTACATACCTCACCTGTGTTTTATTGATTTATGGAAAGGCATTTGACATGAGAATAAATGAAAGAAAAAAAATATAGGCTAGCCATTAAATAGGGAATCTAATGTAGAACACAAAATTTTTAAACATTTTGTAAATAAACCAACATGTGGATTTGAATAGCAAAAGTATCTTGTTTGAGAAAATCCTAAAGTTCAGTTGAATATCACATTTATGATTCAATGAACTCAAACATGAAAAAAGGAATGTAGAATATGTGGAAGCTCAAACCAAAATCAATGCTTTCATAAATTTAGTTCTGTTTGGAAAATCAAAAAGTGGGAGAATTTGAATATCAAATTAAAGCTGACAATTACCTAAATTAATGATTAATGAGAATAAATGCAAAATCAAACCAAAATAATGCTAGTAAATAGGAACTGTCAATCTAAAACACAAATGGCAGTATTTAGAACAAATTCATTGCTACAATTACCTAGGATTAAACATTAACTCAGACAGTAGAAAATAAGAAGAGTGCAGACAACTGAGAATCAAATAGCAAGAAGGTAGGGAAAACTAAAAGAGACAAATATCAGTATTCAAACAAGAGATCAACTAAAATACAGTTTATGTCCTACTCTCCTTTATGATAAAACAAACTTTAATTCAAATGGTAGAGTTTGGGCATGTAAACAGGATGAATTACAATAGAATAGTGAAACCAGTATACAGTGCTAAAGCCCACAATAAAAAACCAAAGCAGATGGCATAAAGACAGTGGGAACAAATCAATTCAAATGGTTTGGGCATGTAAACAAGATGAATTACAATAGAATAGTGAAACCAGTATACAGTGCTAAAGCCCAAGGTAAAAGAGAGAAAGAGCAGAGAGAGAGAGAGAGAGAGAGAGAGAGAGAGAGAGAGAGAGAGAGAGAGAGAGAGAGAGAGAAAGAGAGAGAGAGAGAGAGAGAGAGAGAGAGAGAGAGAGAGAGAGAGAGAGAGAGAGAGAGAGAGAGAGAGAGAGAGAGAGAGAGAGAGAGAGAGAGAGAGAGAGAGAGAGAGGGAAAGAGAGAGAGAAAGAGAGAGAGGGACAGAGAGAGAGAGAGAGAGAGAGAGAGAGAGAGAGAGAGAGAGAGAGAGAGAGAGAGAGAGAGAGAGAGAGAGAGAGAGAGAGAGAGAGAGGGAGACAGACAGACAGACAGACAGACAGACAGCAACACGCATTAGTGTGAATCAGCATGTCGGCTTAAATCTTGCTTCCAAACCTCGGTGGCTTGAATCGCGATAAAAATATGTATTGTCGACCAGCGGGAACTGGGTGCGCGTCACGCCTCACCAGACGTAGAACAGATTGGCGTCTGGCTCTAAATGTTGAGTTTATTATTTATTTGAAGAAATATATTCGACAAGTGCGCAAGAAATACATGAATGTGGTTCCACCTATATATGCCAGAATTTGCTTCACCTCGTTGATTGATTGCCGACTGTGAGTATAATAAACATCATTGCTGTAATTATTACTTGAACATTGTTTTTTCTAGATTGTGTCTACGCCTTCGTCAACATTTGGACCTAAAGTAAACTGCCTGATCCTTATTACCCTTCGTAACAGCAGGCATTATAAATATAGCGCAGAATTGTTGAGAAATAGGCATAACGAGGGTCGATCTTACTGGGAAAAAGCCAAAAGAACGTCCCAGGATAGAACAATTAAAGGAATCATGTTCAGATTGTATGTGCCTCCTGGCACATAGAGAGTTAAGGTTAAGGTAAGGTAAGGCATTGTCATTAAGTGCAATTATTTCATGTCTGCACAGTTTCCATATAATCATTCCATCATACAATACCTCTGCACATTTCCTAATTCGAGCTTCAACGACATATATTGTTTCGACTCTATGAAGTGCCTGTGATTGTAAAATGTCAATTTCGCAGAAGAAGCCCATCCGATTTCGATGCTACAATCACTTGCTGCTTCCAGTAACTCAGCTCCTCAAGTGTAACAGAGCGTGTCGTGTTTACGAGACTTGTGCAATCTGCTTCAAATTTAATTGAAGTTTGTTGTTGTTGATTTGCATGTCGTGTGCTTGTCGATTTTATTCTAGCTATGCTTATGTAATTTTTCTTTATGCTTGAACATAAAAAATAGCCCCAAGAAAATTATTATACGAGGTTTTGAACATATGGCGTTTTATAGGAGTAGCCATTTTTGATTACGTCACAAACGGTCCATATATACTTTACGAACATGTGTCCATGTCTTTAAATCTTCTAAATTGGATACAATTTCACCATGCCAAATTTCTCTAGCTTTATGCGGAAAATAAATTTTCTTTAAGATAAAAGTCATTAAGAACCCCTACTATAATTGGTGTTTTTATCAAAACATGGATTGAAATCTCTAACAAAAACGTTCTTGTTCTTATTATTGCATGTGGATATAAACTCTTCAAACTGCACTAGGAAATCACTTGTGTTTAATTTGTTCTTCTTGCTTGGTGGTAGTCTATATAATATACAGTAGCCTACAATTTCAATGAGAGATTTGGAAGTTGCAAGGCTGTCTTAAGACACTAAACTGTTTTTGTTGTGCTAGCTTGGGTTACCACAACACGCTTTGGAATTATCCAACATTTATTTATAGAAAATAATAATAATAATAATAATAATAATAATAATAATAATAATAATAATAATAATAATAATAATAATATTATAGAATTTAGCCAGGTGGTATAATGTCTTGTAATTTTGCTTTCTCTCCCTTGGCGTTCAATCATGACTTGTTTTGAACAATAATACATGAATATCGTGTTGTTGAATCATGTCTCTGATCTCGCATGTTCATGTCTGAGTTACCAACACAGATAGGGTGACTCATCATTTCGTCCTCACAGAAATTCGTTGACACTGGTATGTTGAATTCAATTCAATCAATTCAATCATCTTTATTAATCCTTTAAAAAAGGAAATTATATTTGTGGTATCACAATTTTTGTTTGAAAAATAATAGAATACATCAATGTATTTAAATTAAAAGCAAATTTAACTTTTTAACTTAAGTTAATCATTACAATTTTAGATATTCGCAAGAAAATATATAAATATACAAAGGTGAGTTAATAGATATTGCGGTGAAACAATATACATAAACACTAATTAAAGACAAATTGGCTTTGCTTCATACACATTCAGCAACTAATCATAAATCATTCATTCTCCATCCATCGATTTCCATTTCTTGAACATTGTAAGTAAAAGGACATTGTGCTTTCAAAGTAAGGTATGGTCAAAATTTCGTATGGCACTTGGAAGAAAAGATCTAAAATATCTCTCAGTGAGGGATTTTAAATGTATAAGTCGACCGTTTCTACTACTTGTTTTG
>JAXRKP010000265.1:357500-391179 GCA_037039925.1 Doris montereyensis | reverse complement strand
TCACATACAAATTTTTGACTCCAGTAAGTTGCTTGATGTGTCTGCTACAAAAGAATGCTTTCTCGTTTACTTGACTGAATTGATTTATCAGGAATGAACGTAAAATAAGTAGTAAAGAAGAAAGAAAGTAAAGTTTTTTGAAAAAATAAGGTCTAATTTATGATGATAGCTTATGTTTATATATTTTAATATTTATCATAACGATAGTGTTAGAGAAGTGATGTATTTAAATGGAGAAAAAAATAGTTATGTTTTGTTGTAGCTTAACAACCTTGTCAATGGCTCAATGCTTTTTTTTTTTAGTTTGTCTGACTGTAAACTTAAAAAAAAAAAAGAAATTATTCCCAGTGCGTAATTTATGCCATAATTGGATGACTATTTGTAGTATTGTTTCCTAGATGGCACAAAAATTTCATGGCAGCTGACACAAATTCTCATAATTTTTTATCAGTATATGTATGATTTCTTGGAAGCAGTCATCACAAGGCAGACATCTCCAGAAGAAGCCTACAGAAAACTAGATGAGATGGCAAACAAAACAGACAGAAACTCTACGTAAACTTACCAAACAGGTATGTATTGAATATGAGCATGTACAAAGACATACTCAAACTCCTTGTTTCTGTCTGTCTGTCTGACTTCTCTCTATTCTTTCTCCCCTGTTCCCCTTTTCTCTTTCTCTATGTATATCTTTCTCCTTTATCCCTCTCTGTCTGTCTGTTTGCCTGCCTGTCTTTTATTCTCTCTCTCTCTCTCTCTCTCTCTCTCTCTCTCTCTCTCTCTCTCTCTCTCTCTCTCTCTCTCTCTCTCTCTCTCTCTCTCTCTCTCTCTCTCTCTCTCTCTCTCTGAATCAAAAAACGAAATTGAACTGAAACATTTTTTTTCTTAGTTAATCTATATTTTGGCTCAGTCAGATGCACATATGTCAATGCACACTTCTGCCAGCGTCAAGGGAGGGGATAAGACAGGGTAGGGTGTATGGGGAAGATGATGGCTTTGTGGTTAAACTGCTGATGGACCAGGTTCGTTTGAAACATGACTGTGTGAAGGATTCATTACCTGTGAGAAGTTATCTTTTTTAAAGTGAAGCTCCGCCACCTTCCCACCTCACCTTCTAACCTTTCCCTCACCATCCTGGTAAGGCAGGATCTCTCACCTTGTCTCATCTAAGTTTAGAGTTAACTTTGTTTAAATGAAAAGTTGTTTTTTTTCAGGTTCAAGAGTCAAGGCAAAATCATGATGAAGAAGCTGTGAAGCGGGCTGTCAATGAATATGATGAAGCTTTGGAAAGGTGAAAAAGAAAATAAAGTTCCTTATGCATCGTTTCTTTAGCTATTATTGGTATAAGTGGTTTATCTCAGAATCTTAAAATGCACATTAAATGTTTTCTTAATGCATACATAGCAATGACCAGATTCCTTTTAAACGTCATAGTTTCCATTTGCTTATCATACATTTGAATCTTAAAACTTGACAGAGTCAGAAAAATTCAGGTTGTCATTTTTACATGTTTAATGATAGCTTAGTATTGAATAACTTTATATGATTGATATGTATGTAATTATAATTAAGCTTTTAAAAAATGTGATGAAGAAAATATAACTTTGTGTAGGCCTGTTATTTTTTGCCTGGGACTTTCTTTCTGTGTGGTAAATGAACAGTATATAAGGGACAGTTTAATGAAGGGTGTTTATGCAGAATATAGATAAACTGATGAAAGATTGGAAACTATGAGTGAAAAAAGAAGGCATATCTCTCCTCATCCACAACCCCCTGCAATTTTGTTTTCTTCCGTAAAATTACAGGCATATCAATTGCACAAACATCACCTACGTGATGTATACTGGAAAATAACTTTGAGGTATAATGCAGTTTGTGACATTACTATCATTACTTTCACTGTTACATCAAGAATCTAGCTTCAAAGTAAGCATTCCCACTTGTTGATTTTATCGCTCTTAGAAGAGATATTTTATTTAAACTATGTTGTTCTTTTCTTTTTTATTCTCTTCATATTTTCTGTGACTACCAAAAGGTACATTCCCATCCTTATGCAACAAGCCAAAATTTACTGGGACATGGAAAACTACCTCAGGTGGAAAAGATTTTCCGTAAATCAGTTGAGTTCTGCAATGAGCATGATGCCTGGGAAAGCAATGTGGCCCATGTTCTCTTTATGCAGGAGAACAAATACAAGGAATCATCAGGGTTTTATGAGCCCATTGTGAAGAAAAAAACTATGAAATGTAAGATCTGTTTTGATTTCAATCTGTTGTTATCTATGTTCTGAACCTGTATTCAAATTGATAAGATCACTTTGATAATTTTTAACTTATTGAATAATTCATTTTGTTTTATACTCGTACCTAAGGTTTCAGACCCCTCAATCTGATACTGGGGTATCTTAAATACATTTTGTTTATTACTCTTTCAATGCAAGGTTTATTGCACCAAAATGTAAGATGAATAGAATTAAGAGATAGCTGTTTTACATGGTATGTGTGCTTTTTGTTTTCTCCTTGGTCATAAAGCAGGCTAAGAACATTTTTTAAAGTTTGTTAATGAGAGAAAATAAAATGATCTGAAGGAATTCTATCAAGATTCTCAATTGTAGTCATTGTCATTAAAGTTTTTCACTGATTTTTGTCTTGTTTTGTTTTTTCCAGCTTAAGCGTGAGTGCCATTGTGCTTGCCAACCTATGCGTGTCTTACATCATGACCAGTCAAAATGAAGAGGTGAGTACAGACCTAAGTCTTTCCATTCATTGTATTGACTTGTATATTCTGTTTTGAATTTATTAAGAGTTTTTGGTTCTTTTAATGAACATGAAGAGTAGTTTTATTCAATATTGATATCTAAAACTGAGAGTTATTTAGCTGCAATATCAGGATGATGAACATTTAAGCTCCTTAATAATAAAATCGAGTCCGCATCTTTCATGGTGGCAATAAGTGTCTGTAACTGTTTTCTGTGATACTTTTTGGATATTTGAATAACACTCTGTAACATTGCCACCTTTTTTCAATAATAAGTATATGGTACCCACTGTTTTGAATTATAAGTCAACTGAGGGCTGTGAAGGAAGTTAGACATTGCATTGCAAGTATGAGTGGAATGACTATTATGATATTCTTGCAATTATCCTATATATTTCTAATTGTTTCATATATTGATTGAACATATGTGTTAAGTAGGGCTGTCAATACTTTTATGACAGGTCTTTCAGTGAAGTGATGTTTTCACACATGTCACAATTTAATTTTGTGATTGAATTTCTACTGATTATTCTCAGGCTGAGGAACTGATGCGAAAGATTGAGAAGGAAGAAGAGCAGGTTGCCTATGAAGACCCAGACAAGAAGATCTACCATTTATGCATTGTCAATCTTGTCATAGGGTGAGCCAGATAATTCAATCGACTATTATGTGGCTTAAATTATGTATTTATTTCATTGTGTACAAACTCTGGGTCCACTACCTGTCCTCTATCTCGCGAGTCACTTGCGTCTTTGTCTGTGTTAAAACAAAATAGTCTTACAGTGGACTGTGGCATCAGCGGTGGATTAGTTAGGCTGCCTGACTTAGAATCATGAGGTCCCGAGTTCAAATGCTAGCAACGCTAGGCCCGCCGTTGCGTTCCTTGAGAAAGATGCTTAGCACACAATTTCCCCAATTGAACCAGGTACTAGCTTAGGAGTAAAAACGTGCGTCAGACTAGCGTCCCCTGTCCAGGAGGTGATTATTATTACCCGTTCTGCTACATGTTATGTGAGAGAGCCAGGATACCCACATGACTGTACGCCACGTGACCTTGAAGAAACTTTACTACTTACTTACAGTGGATGAGTCTGAAGACAGACCAGTGCGATGGAAATGTCACGTTTGCCAGTTAGTTTGTAGAGTTTACAATGCAGAATTTGAATCAAAGAAACAAACCTTGTTCATGATGGCTGATGTGGGTATGAATTGGTTGCTTCTCTTCTGTTTTAGCCATCATATCTCTTCTTTAAGTATAATGAATTTGAAAAATTGTCATTTATCTACGGTATTATGATCAATGCTGATAGCCAGCCACTCTGATTTGTCATGTGACGTTGGGCTGGGTTTTTTAAAGTTGTTAAAGATACATGCTAATACATGTAAGGGAAAAGATCATTTGGCATATTTAGAACAGTTTGAATGGTTTTGTTATGTTTTAAGTAATGGGTACTATTAATGAGGTACTGGTAGTTCAGTCAGTAGAACATCTTACTACCATCTGGAAGATCTGAGTTTGATTCCCAGTTTGGGCAGATTTTCTGACTTTCTTGTCAACCCAGCAGTGAAATAGGGTAGCTGTGGTCTTTTCAGGCTTGGTGAAAGGAAAGTTGGCGTGGAAAGCTATGGCAAACAATCATGTTATGCCGTATGCTAGAAAAAAAAATCAGGGTTCTACTACTGATTACCCTATGTTCAACCCTGAGAATGGATACTTTGTGTACGTTTACTGTTAATGACATTTGAGGCTTGGTGAGTCGGAAATAACTAGAATGTCCTACTTGAGGAAATTCTTATCAGTATTGTTACCATAAATATAAGTAGACCTTTGTCTATTGAACCATTTGTCTATTGGACTGTTTGTCTATTGAACCATTTGTCTATTGTACTGTTTGTCAATTGAACCATTTGTCTATTGGACTGTTTGTCTATTGAACCATTTGTCTATTGTACTGTTTGTCCTATTGAACCATTTGTCTATTGGACCATTTGTCTATACCTTCATTTGAAATCATCTACACATATAGAAACTTTTTAATCTCTCCAATGGTAGGTTGATGAAATGATTTGATTTAATATAACATTTAATTGGATAAATGATGCAATCTTTTACCATGCCTCATCATGCCATTGTTTTATCTCTTCTCCACAGAACACTGTACTGTGCCAAGGGAAACTATGAATTTGGAATTTCCAGAGTCATTAAAAGTTTGGAGCCGTATAACAAGAAGCTGGGCACGGATACTTGTTCTATGCTGCGCCGATGTTTCTTGTCCTCATAGAAAACATGAGCAACACAATGATCATGATCAGGACTCTGTCATCAACGAATGCATTCAGTTCTTGGAATGCTGTGAACGAAGAATAATGTACAGAAGTGACAGCCTAAATGCCCGCCTAAATACCTACAATCTCAGTGAAAAAACCGATTATTTTCTATGTAAATTGCCCCTCTAAATGCCTGTTTCAAAACCAAGATTTTCGCCTAAACGCCCGGTCTCAGAGGCAACTGCAAGTATCTTTTTCTCCAAAGTATCGTAAAATACATCCATAATTGATTAAATATGCTGTTTTTCTTTATCATACCTGTAATCCGTTCACTAATATAATAGGGCTTATGCCCGTCAACAATGTGCCATGCATTGCAACCAAACTTCATGGTAGGCCATAATGTACTTAACGTTGACCAATCTTCTCTTCATAACTCTACCCACTATACAACACATCCTTTGTCCCATTAGATCACTGGTTTGTCATTGGGCAATTAGAATTGAACAGTCTTCCGGACTCCGCCCATATCTCTTTCTTGATGTCATAAGTGGCATGCAATCACCTGGTGTCTTTAGACTGGGTGCTCATCGCGATCAAGGGACAAGGTGTGAGCAGTTTTATTACTCCCCTGTCTGACATTGGCTGTATCCGATATGACTTCGGGTCCTCGTGGCAAGAAATGGTCAACCCATCCGCGCGCTCGCCACCTCCGTGTGTCAGGTGTCCATTTTTATCGCATTAAATTTTTCGTACAGCTGATGATTTTTCCAAAACAAACGATCTGGCTATGAATCTTTATCCTTGTCTGTCTGTTGTCTTAATTCTACACAGCTACACACAGATCAAAATCTTGAAATTAAAAATGGCTAAACCAGGAAATGATTTTTAAAAGAAGCTTTAAATCCTGGACAAAATTGACAAGTCACTAGGGAAATCCAACTTCACAGAAATAGACCTACCCCCAAATTGTTGCCCCTGACCTACTTTCGCCCAAATGCCCGTTTCGCTTAAATGCCCATTTTGTCTCCTTACCAAGCACCGGGAATTTAGGCGGTCACTACTGTATTGTTACAGAGAAACTTGTATTTTACCACAGCATAAGATAATATTGTATTATATCAAATACTGTTTTTGTTTGCCTTCATGTTTTGGAATGTTGCTTTGAATGTCAATAGTAAAGTTCCTTCAAAGCTGGTATGTCTCATATAGGTGGAGCTGATCCCAGTTTCTATGGCAAAAAGTGAAGCAAGTTATAATTAGAATGAACTGTAAGTGAATATGACTGCTAGTCATGATTGAATTTGTATGAAAGACCTTGTTAATGAAACTCTTTTGTAAGGAGCTTCGTCAACTTGGTTGGTAGTTAGCTCTTTTTTCATGGCAAGACGATAGGTGTGGACGCAGTGGTCATGGGTTCAATTCCACTGGTACCCAAAGATTTTTTCCTGCCCATTCCTTTGTATTTGTCTCGTCTTTGTTAATATAATTTGATGTCATTATTCTTTCTTTCTTTCTTTCTTTATCAGCACCCATTCTACCTTCCGGTGTATGGGTTTTAGATGCCCGAAATAATCTTTCTCCAGGCTGCCTTGTCCTGACATTTTCTGTTTCCTTCCATGAAAGTTAAATTTCTTTGCGTTATATCTTCTTCCTACTTTCTCCGAGGTTTGCCTTTTGGTCTTTTACCTTGAGTTTTAGCACTGTATACTGATTTAGCTATTCTATTGTCATTCATTCTTTTAACATGCCCAAACCATCTCAGTTGATTCATTTCTAACTCAGTTTTTATGCCATCTGCTTTGGTTTGATCTCTTATTGTTGTGTTTCTGATTTTGTCTCTTTTAGTTTTCCCTACTGCTCTTCTTAGATATTTCATTTCGGCTGCCTGCACTCTACTGTATTCCCTACTGTCTAAGGTCCATATTTCACTGCCATAGAGGAGAGTACGACAATAAACTGTGTTGTATAATGCCATTTTGGTTTTTGTTGACAATTCTTGTTTACCTACAAATGTCATTATTCTTCAGGTTGTAATACATGGCTTCTTGGACATAATATTAGTCTGTTACATGTTTTACTTTCCCATTGCACCAGGGTAGAGTTGGGAAATACATGTTACGCGTCTTTCTCAACAAATACAATATTGGACCTAGCATTGCCAGGATTTGCATCTTTGACCTTATGACTTAAGTGTGGCAGCCTTGCCACTGTGCTACTGGCACCACAGTTTCATTTCGGTTTTAGCTTTAATATTTTTTCATGATCCGAAATGAACATGTGAAAAAGTCTGTGTTTAAAGTGCATAGCGGCTAACAAGTACGTAAACAACGTATTAAGTACATTTTTTTGTTTGGTTTTTGTATTCATAAATCTGTATTTGTCTTGAAAAGTATGTATATAATATACGATGAGCGTTAGCTGTATTTTGTCTCTAAAAAAGAAACTGTAAGTTAATGTCAGAGTCTCAAAGAGATGGGGTGAAAGTCTGGAGACACTATTTTGAGTTTACAGACTATCGTTGCACTGTCCAGAAAGGCCAACGATTGGCAAACTTTTTGTTATTTACCTGAAAGGGGGTAATTCAAATTAAATTATCAATTTATTCTGCAATATTACATACATGCCATTGTGTGAGTTAGAATTATTTCAAACGGTCAGAGTTTGTTTTTCGATTTGAAAAGGTTGGTAGCTATGACAATCGGAAGAAAAACAGAGTGTTGGTGCACCATTAAAAAAATTATTCATGCCTTGTTTCTCAAGGCTAGAGGTTTGCTTACGTCTTTTATTATCTTCTTTCAGTGTATGGACGTGATGTGAAAGCCATCATTGAACAACCTCTAGAGGAAGAACCAATGCATCCTGGGAGAAACACTGTAGCTTTTGAAGCCCGTTTGCTCAAATCGATTCTTTTACAATTAAATTAGTTATTTCATCCTAGTCCTGACAGACATTTTCTAGCAAACAAAGATCTGAGTTCTTATCATCAAGAGTTGGCATATATTTTTTTAGAATATGTTTATTATGATGGTAGTTTTCTTTTATTATTTATCTGTCATTTTAGTATCTGGCTAGCTTTGATAAACTGTTTGAATTTAACATGCCCACACTACTTCTCTCTGATGGCATCATTTAAAAAACATTCAAACAACTTTTATATTGCAGTACAGTCAAGTTTGAAAGCTTAAAAGAGTGTATAAAATAAAAGAGGGTTGTGATTTTTTGTAAGATCAAGTGATATGCTTTTCTCTCCTGTAATACTGAATACAAAAGTAAGGAAGTTCTGAAAAGTAACAAACATTTAAAGGTATAATTCATCTGTGATATTTGTAATAAAATGTTATCTTATTTTCGTAACTATTTTTCTTCATTTTCATGAAATAAAATAATAAGAAAAACATTTGTCAGTTGTGGTCATTTTGTCCTAAATGCTACCTGACTAAATAGATATTTGTATTGTTGTATTTGAATGTATTGTAATATGGAATACTTTTCATTGCTGATGTAATTATGAAAGTCCATGACAGACCTCATGTAAGAGAGTCTTTTTAAAGGCCCATAGAAAACATGTCTGTTCTCAGCAGCGTCCAGCTGTTAGATCTATCTGTCAAATTTAAAACCAGACATGAATTGGATGCACTATCATTATAATATCTCCATCTGTAAGTCTGAATACGTGTAAGTTGTTCCCTTTTAGAAATTATTAAATATTATTGACAGCAATTTGGGCTCTCCAGTAATGATCTGCAGTCTTAGTGGACCAAAGACTATGGGAGTTAACTCTGACAGAAAATAAAAAGGCCCGGTAGGGGGCCTCAAGGTTGCAGCCCCACCATCTACCTAGGATACAGTGGGCCAATCACCTGCTTATCCAAAATCAACTGATTCAAAGAAATAAATATGATATAACCGGCTGGACCTTTCGAAGACGAACATGGAAACGAACACAGACTGTGATTTTTGTAACGTGGAATATTAGAGCAATAAATGGAAAAGAGATAGAATTAGCTGAAGAAATGGAAAAATTCAAAGTATACATTTTGGCCATTACAGAAACAAAGAAAAAGGGACAAGGAATAGAAAACGTAGGATCAAATCATACTTTAATCTTCTCAGGAGTAGATATCAAAGACAGAGCAGGAGTAGGCCTCCTAATGCATAAAAGGCATGAAAATCTACTAGAAAGTTGGAAATTTATAAGCTCACGGCTATTATAGGTAAATATTCAACCAAAGGGAAGAGAAATCAAATTATTAATAGCTTATAGACCAAACGAAGACGCAACCAAAGAAAAAAGATCTCTTCGAAAACGATCTACAAATAGCTGCAGAGAATCTTAAACCCAAACAGGAACTAATGCTTTTAGTTTTAGGAGATTTAAACACTAGAGTAGGTAACAATGTAGAAAAAGTCAGGAGAAGTTATAGGTAAAGAAGGAGGACAACAACTTCTTCAAAGGGAGAGAAACTAATAGATTTTTGCCTAAAGAATAACATGACATAGCCAACACCTTTTTTCCTCATACAGATTTCAACAATATACAAGAGTAAATGAAGACAGATGTGAAAAGTCAATGATAGACTTCATAATAGTTAGAATTCCCGTTTTTACACTACAATGGATGCAAAAAGTATACAGAGAAGCTGAAGTATTTAGTGATCATCACTTAGTGATTGCCAAAATGAGATTACTGACTAAAGAGAAGAAAGCTACTAAACTGGAGTGAAAATTTCCCCGTTTGTTCCTATCAATTGAACGTATGTATAGGTGTAATTGGCATGGTGTACTGAGTTGAATATCTCGTTTTTTTTCTGCCGCTTCCGGTTGCCATGGAAACGGCGGCCATCTTGGATTTTGCCCCCAAATTTTACCAACTTCAATATCGATAGGCTTTTTCATTTTTCAACAAATTTGTTTCACATTTGGCACACACCTTATTTGATACAATATCTAAATTTATTCGGATCGGATTTTTGTTTCAATAGTAAGTTTTGATTTTATGAATTTTTGAAAATAGCATATGAGAACAACCAAAAATGTACAAAAATATTGTACAAAAAAATTAAATTTTTTGAAAACTATAATACATATCCAAAAAGCATCTGCTTATTTCTTTGTTTACCCCTACTAATCATCCATACCAAATTTCATGAAGATACATTGAGAAATAAAAAAATAGATAGGAAATAATGAACAAAAAATGACATTTTGAGAAAATCGTATTTTTCTCTTATTTTCTGTTATTTGAATATATTTTTCTCCCATTAACCTAAGAAAATAGTAGGATAATACTTTGAAACATCATAAAACCTTAAGAGGCTCTCAACTACTTCTTATCGACACTGTTTCAAGTGCACCAGCACCTTTTTACTCATTTTGGGATGGTGTCTTTTGATAATAGATGCGCAGGATGTTCTGTAACTTCCGGCCTATCTAAGGCAATATTCACAATAGATCCTTAAATAAGGTTGTTTTGAATAGCATTTATTGTGGCAATCAAAATGAGTACCAACTTGCCACTAGTATGATAGACTAGATTTGTCCCATTTTTTGGCAAAAATGGCATTCCCAGAACCCGCATGGTGGGTGAGAATGTCAAAACTAATATCAAAGAAAAGAAGGATGTCTGGAAGAAATACTTGCAAACAAAGAGACCAGAGGATAGGGCAGATGACATGAGTAAAACAACTTATCACAAAGAGGAAGTGAGGAAACAAAACAGGAACAATGGAAAGAATTCTGACAAAGACTTCAAGAAAGCTATCAAGGAAATCAAATGCTGTTCTGAGGAGCAATGAAGAGCATGAGAAAGACCAAAGCATGTCCAATACAACAAATTAAGAACGCCAAAGGAGAAATAATGAAATAAGACAGCGAAACCATGGAAACACGGAAGAAGTATTTTCACAAATTACACACCCTCCAGAACATAGAAACAAGGAGAACAAATCAATTAGTAAGAGTAACAAGTAATGCAGATGAGACAGCTGAAGATGTAGATATCTCAATGGAAGAACTCCAAACAGCTATAAGAAAAGTGAAATTAGGAAAGGACCCAGGAGCAGACAACTTTATCCAGAAATGATTATAAACCAAGGGAGAGAGGCAGAAAACTACTGCATGCAATATGCCAACAAGCATGGAAGTTCAAACAGGTGCCAGACGACTGGAAAAAGGAACAGTAGTACCAATACACAAGAAAGGATCAACTATGGAATGCTCAAACTATAGAGGGATATCACTACTTAACGTACCAGGAAAAGTGTATGCCAGGATACAGAAATGAGACTAAGGAAAAGAGTAGAGGATCAGATTGAAGAACACCAAAGTGGATTTAGACCAGAAGAAGTGTACAAGACCACATATTTACAATTAAACAAATAATAGAAAAATTCCTTGAGAGAAACATTGACTTTGCACTTGTGTTTTATTGACTTAAAATGACATTTGACACTGTGTGAGGAGGGATGAACTATGGCATTCCTTAAAAGAACACAATGTAGAGTAAAATTAATGAATCCATGAAAAGGTTTTTACAGTAAACCAACATTTGTGCAGTGAGAGTAGCTGGAAGAGCATTCAAGAATTTATGTAGATATAGAGTAAGACAGGGATGTATCATAAGTCCTTTTTGTTTATCACATTTATGGATTCATCACAAAGTGATCTCAAAAAAATAAGAAAATGAATGTAGGTATGTGGAAGTTCAAACCAGTAAATGCACCAATGCTTTCATGTGTTGATGATCTGTTCTATTTTGAAAATCAGAAAGTGACCTTCAGTTGAATATCAACACGATGAATAATGAACTAAATAAAGAGGAATGAGAGTAAATGTAAGAAAAACCAAAACAATGCTAGTAATTAGAGAACCTAAAACATAAAATCTTAATCATTAGGAGAATTTAGAACAAGTTCAAAGTTAGAGTTACCTAGAGTAATGAATAATTCAGAGGGAATACTAATAGAAGAAATCAGCCAGAGAATCAAAAAGTAATGACAATATAACCTTCTAGGAAAGACATTTATAGGTAAACAAGAATTATCAATAAAAACCAAAAATGGCATTATACAACACAGTTTATTATCCTACTTCTCTATGGCAGAAACCTGGACCTTAGACAGCAGAGAATACAGCAGAGTACAAGCAGCTGAAATGAAATATTTAAGAAGAGTAGAAGGGAAAACAAAAAGAGACAAAATCAGAAACACAACAATAAGAGCTTAAACCAAAGCAGATGGCATAAAAATTAAGATAGAAATAAATCAACTGAGATGGTTTGGGCATGTAAACAGAATGAATGACAATAGAATAGCTAAATCAGTATACAGTGCAAAAACCCAAGGTAGAAGACCCAAAAGCAGACCTCAGAGAAAGTGGGAAGAAGATATAAAAGAGGCATTAAGGCAAAGAAATTTAACTTTTCGGGAAGGAAACAGAAAATGCCAGGACAGGGTAGCTTGGAGAAAGATCATCTCCGGCATCTTAACCCATATACTGGATGGTAGAATGGGAACTATTAAAGAAAGAAAGAAAGAAAGAAAGTAATGATTTGACATTCAGCAACAAAGCGGAAAGAAAATTCTCTGTGTGTCTGTCATGCTCACTGTGTCTGTGTCTTTCTCTGTCTGTCTGTCTGTCTTTCTCTCTCGCTCTCTGGTGTTGAAAATTCAAAACAAATTTTGAAAAGAAACAACACATCAGAAATAGATTGAAGAAGGAAAAGCTACTTTAATGGCAAAGATAAATGTTTTGATAAAAACCAGATATTTTACATCAGTATTTTGATTCATGTAATGATAATATAGCTGATAATGGAATTCAAACAATATATTATGTACTTCAGGCATCAAAGGAAAACAAAGGTATAATTAAATAGACAACTTGTATTTATTTTCCTCTATCTTATTCTTTAGAAAATTTCATTTTAAAGTATTTCCTTCACAGCATTTTTACATTGAGTAAATTGACATGTTTAGGCTAAAGAAGAAAAGTTGTCCTTGAAACCATCAAGGAATTTTTTCATGTCATAAGTGAAAGATAAATCTCCAACCTCCTTCCATCTGTCTATATAGGATATTGATAAACTTAACGACCGAGAAATAAAGATGATGTGTTTTATTTTATTTTATTTCTATGTGGTAAAGTTTTGCTTTGATGTAAGTCAAATGTAAAGGTTTTTAAAAAGAATTTATGCATAGTAATGATAATGCAACGAAGATGTAAACAATGAAGGAAATAAGGGGAAAGAAAGCTACCAACAAATTTTAAGGAGTAAATTTTTATGATGTATATAGATATATTAGATGATGATAATATCTTTTGATTTTTTGTTACAAAATGGGAAGCATAGTAAAAAAGATACAAGACAAAATTTTATCTAAGAAAACACATGCATAAAGTTATTGGCCTGTAGGCACTGAGTTATAGTATGTTTTATAAAAAGATTAGTTTTAACAATGTATCCAAAAATAAAGGAAAGATTCAAAACACTTAAAATCCTTAAAGTTCAGCAAATTATTTTCTGAGAAAAATTCAAACAATGTAAATCCTGGTGTAAATGGCCACGATAAAAATTGTATGAAGAAAGCGATTTCAGAAAAACAAATCTTAAGAAAACAAAAATGAAACTGTGTGTCTTTACTCATTCAAAGTCAAGATTTAATGAAAATAAAAGAGTCAACATGGCAAAGCATAAAAGTCTCTTCTTCTTTATCTTTTTCTTCTTCTTCAATGGGCATGGGTTTGTTTGAACTCCCAGAAAACCCTTGAAATGGCAATCATCACATATACATAGCCTCAGGTGGCTGAAGTTTGGCTACGGAAATCTGTGCCGTAATTTTGTTTAACAAGCGGGGAGATTATTAAATACATTGGGTGCCAAGAAGGCTCCGCCCAATAAATGCCAAAGCTTGATCGGCTTAACTACAAGTACAAGGCATAGGAGCATTCACATGTGTTGCCATTACATTGCATAATTTAGAACCTCAGCCATGTCTGTGTTTGCAATGCAGAAGACGAATTATTGAAAATGAAAACATGGAAGCCAGTATACATAGATGACCACCGCAGCTTTTCATATAGAAATAAGAATTCAGCTGAGACATTTTTAATTTCAAGGACTGAGACATTTGTCCTCTGGTACATGAAATGAAAGCTTCACAGAAAAAGTACATCTTTTAAACTTGCAAATTGAAAACAATATCCAAACTGAATTTATATGTTCACATTATCAAATTACCAATGGGTTCATATTTTTATCTGTCTTGATCAGCATCTTGTCATAATTACAATTATACCTAGGTAGGATCTAATATCTTTTTTTGTGTGAGGAAAGGGGGTGTATGATTTAAAGCTGCAAATTTTTAACGCTGGGAAATATAATTCCATTTCTATATTAACTCATCAAGTTTCTATTGATTCCTCTGTTATTAGCTTGAGATTCATTTTGTGTAGGAAAAGGCCTGATGAGATTTTTAAAAAGAATTAATACAAGACTTGAATTTTAAAAATATTACACATTTCCTTATATTGAAGTAAAAACATAAAAATATAACATCAACAAACAACAGCAGTAAGCATTCTTATTACACGCAGAGAGCAAAATCACAAAATAACTTGAAAATCATATATTTACTTCTTGATTGAATGTAAGTGTTGTGAACTCCTTTTAGCTCTCAAAGAGCTTCTTACAAAAAAGAAGGAAAATTTATTTCAATAAAAATTTAGGTAATCTTCATTTTTTTGTTATCAGACATATTCAGACTTACTCATTAGATATTTTTGTTGTTTCTTCTTCAGTTTTTTCGATCAACGTTTACAAGACCCTTACCAGATTTACAAAGCCTTCATAAATTTATAAGAGTATTCATTTATATCTTCAGACCAAATATATTTATATTTTTAAAATACTGCAAAGAAGTCTTATTTTAATATCGCCAATAAAATATTGGTATGTCGAATTTGTTGATAATACACTCCCAATATGTCACATTCATAGAGTATCATATCAAGGATATTCATTAAATAGATTTTGCAGCGACTTGGAATGTCCACATAAGTCATAAAAGATTACATGTCAACAGCAAAACATATGGATAGTTAGTTAATATCACACAGTCTAAGATAAATAAGAATAATGCATATAGAGAAGATTTTAAAAAACCAACAAGTAAAACTCTCATAGCCATAGAAAAAAACAATAAAACTAACAACAAGAAAGTCAACAAAGGAGCTATGAGCAGCTCTCCTGAAAATTTTTATATTTTGAGCCTCCAAACTTTTTGTAAATTGTGATGATATGACTGTCACAATGATTTAAAGATAACATGATGTTGAAACTGTCAGGATCAATATATTATCATATTCTGGCTTCTTGGTAAAAGGTCAAACATAGTAAGGTAGAGTACAAATACTAGGTGCGGCCACTTACCATAAAATAACCCATAGAATTAATGGTATCAATGAATGTATGCAGAAAACAGCGCCATCACAACACATTGATGTGACACAATGAGGCCGACAGTAGTGAAGGTTAGCACGGCCACTTCTTTTGACCTCGGCCACTCAATGCATGCTCCCGCTGCCTTTGTTTTCTGACCGTAGCCTTGTGTGTTTGCAGGCGCTGCCATTTGTCCTTTGTTCTTTAAAATATGTCCTTTGTTGTCTATATCTAGTTGGTATTTTGTATCAATTGTTTGCTTGGAAGTTAAATTAAAGAAACATGTTTGTGAATGCCAAAAGAATTATTTTGATTTGATTTGATTTTACCCACATCCACAACTTAAGTGATCTCAAGGGTATTGGTAGGATTAAATTTTTGTTGCCGGGGATTCCCTGTAAACAGCCATGCCTACCTAATTGTATAAAATAAAAATCTCCGAACTGTGTCCCGTTTGAAAGTCGAGCAGGAAAAGGACATTGATACAAAAGGGAAGTCATTCATAAATGAATTTTGTAACTCTTTATTGTAGAGCTATTGGATATAACTTAATCAATGAAAAGATATTCATAGTGGCTGCTGTGTATGGTGGCCGCGGTTTAGTGTTTGTACTCTAAAGCTTCGATCTTTTTGAAAGTCATGGTCTTTTGCTGATGACAAAAAGTAACCATCTTACTGAAGCATAGTTCCTATCTTGTATTTCATTAACTGAAGATACGTTGTATTATGAAAAGCAGTTGTTATAAATTAATTTTTATTTTAAAGCAATTTTGGCATAGGGCTAGAGAGGATCAAGGGCAGGAGGCCGTGAAATAAAAAAAACTTGATAACTGTTGATGTCTCTTTAGACCGCTGTAACCATATTATTAACAATCATAACTTGTTTATTTTATAAGAAGTTCAATAATCTATTTGCAAGCCTTTTTCATTCACACAGTGTGCAATTATTTATCAAAACATGTAAATTCATATCCTTTTGCCCCTATCAAATAGGCTTGAGGCAAAATTATATGAAAACATGAAATGATCTTTTCTTCATATGCATCAAAATCAATAAAAACATGACAATGCTATGGTACTTTAAAATGTTGCTCAAATCTAGAATGTTTTGGCAAAGATGTCAGAAAAATCGATTCTACTGCAAACATCTTTTCCCTGGTTACAAAACACTTGCTATAGTTCATCATGAGAGGCTCCGGCAATGACAGGCTTGACAATTTTTGCATCCATACCTGATACCTTTAAGAAATGACTAAAGTGTCCCAGGGAGGGCTAAAAAAGTGAAAGAAAAGAAAATGGCATGTCTTACATTTAGTTTGTATAAGATGAACAAGCATATCATATAGTTTGAAGACTTGATTATAACTTGTTTAGTCTATTACTTGGTATAGAAAATATGTTATAAACATAATTTTATGATGTTGTGTTATTTGTGCAATCCTTTCAAGCCATCAACAATTGTTTTTATCTTTAAAGATAATCTCTCAGATTAGATTTGTTCCTTTGCAAATCATCTTTATGCATGATATTTTTATTTTATGAATGACATTTTTTTCAGTCGAAATACTGTTGGTCCTTCTGCTGATTCAATGTCAATTCACTAACATAAGTTTGGCATAAGTTTTGCCTCATGTTACTTATATTGCCAAAGTAGTTTCTTACTTGTACGCAAAAAATTAAAAATGAACATCAAACTGATATCACATTGAGAGATCAAAGATTTGAGCTATGAGGCGAAGTAATACCACGAATGTATACCATATAGTTTACTTCGTATCATACTTTGCCTTTTGACAGCATATAGATGTACAAGAATTGTCAAAATACATTAACAGTTTGATGGAAATCAGACCTTAATTTAACACTACAGATAAAACAAGACAAAACAAAAGTACTAAGATTTCAATTTTAGTTTCTTTAACAATGAAATCTGTCTTGTCAACTTACATCATGATGGTCTGGCATTCTATAAGCTTCTCCAGGACAGAGTCGCATGATGTTCAGGCAGATTTGTTGTGATAACTCAATGTAGGTGGATTTCTTTGGTTTGCTATAGTGTTTGATGAGTTCCTGCCTGAGCTCATCACCATGATAATCTAAAGAGGACAGGATAGAGCAGAAAAGTGAAATGAAAAATGATGATGTTAGAGGAATTATAACTGAGTATCAGAATGAGAATGAAAATGGCAAATAAAAATAATTACACACAATGTATATTTATATACATTGTGTTTAATTATTTTTATTTGTCATTTTCTTTGTAGTAGCTATGATAAGAACAGACTCATCACTAAAATTAGGTAAGCATATTATCTTCTCCTTATTCCAAAATTTCAACAGACAAACTAAATGAAAAATAAGCCAGCACGAAAAAGAGAAAGGAAAATACATGATGATAAAAATGCAAATATGAAACAGCTATGCTTAAACAATACAATTGATATCAAGTGAAGCTTGAAACAACTAACACAGTTTTTAATAGTTATTCTATAACATAAAGCCAAGCTGTCATATGATTTCAGGGTACTTGCCTGTCATAAATTTACAAGTTTTCACCATGTGATCAGCCTTGTACTCAGAAATTGTGAATCTCTTCTTGTCACACACTTCTTTAAGGACATAGTCAACAAATTTACCAGCCTGGTTGGGTTTACTGTTTGCAAGCATCTGGTTTATAACTGTGATAATAAAGAGAAAGTAGATTATTTTCAATGTTAGTGACATTATATTATCATAAGTTAAGATGGGATAAAGAGTTTGAAACATCAACATCCAATTATTTCTTGATGATTTTGGATCTAGTTTTTTATATTTCAAATGCCGTCTTACAGAGACCTTAAAAAGCAATAAGCTTATTAATCAGTGTTGAAATAATGCTTGTCTCTAGTGGCCATTTAACTCAGTTATGGGAGTCAAAGAGTTAATTATAAAGATTATGCAAACATTGTCTGTGAAGAAACAAACGATACATTGGTAAGTTCTCATGAAAGACAATTATCATCTATCAATTATCAGTGCTTTCTACCTCACATTCATTGACTTAAAGGTATAGTATAATAATCAACACGATCGTTTGTTCTTTCTTTCTTTCTATAGAATATGAGATATATTTAAGTTAATGAGAATACAACACCTTTCATGAAATATCACATTAACAAAAAGAAATCCAGTGGAACATACCTTTGACAGTCAATTCACAGCCACTGCATCTAAGTTCTGAAATGATAAGGGAAGGACAAGAAAAGTAAATCTACGCCATGAAAGAAAGTATTACTCTTGCTTAAATAATATTTATATGCAAGAACAATAAGGAGTTAAGCAGAAGACGTACGCGCTGACTTTGACACTTAAATGTTATCTATCTAAACATGCAAATCAACGTAGGTTTATATGAGATTTATTTAGATATACATCATTATATTGTGAGAAAATAGTTGCTATGGTATCTTCGATATCCTATGCGTGTCATTTCATGACATATTCTTGCAAAGTGCCCGCCAGAAAAGCAGAATGCTAGATCTACTTATTCTAAAGTGTTTGTATTTTCATCCTTTCTAACTTGAGAAATCTAGACCGACTATCTTGTGTTGCCATAAAATCTAATTAATAATTGAGATTGAAAAACGAGTTGAAAAAAATAGGACACGAAATAAAGAATAAATTTGAACTTGTAGTAAGGTTGAGACATTTAATAATTTGTTAGAGAATTTGAGAATTGAAAATAGACTTCACAAATATATTAAATTACATTTTATGAATATGGATTAAAATGTAAAACTACAGGAGCGTTTAATCAGATATTCCTGATTAGACCTCATCACATTGACTGTGGTAACACTCACGTAATCAAAGATTCTAGTTTCTATCCTATCCTCTGGCCTCTTTGTTTGCAAGTATTTCTTCCAGGCGTCCTTTTTTTTTATCTTAGTCTTCATATTCTCATTCCACCATGCTGTTCTTTTCCTATCTCCTTTAATTTTTTTCCTACCACAGACTTCTTCAGTACAACTGAGGAGTGTTTCTTAACGCATTTGCCACTTTTCTTCTATTGTGCTATCATTCAGATCAATCTGCCTTTCATTGATAAATCTTTTTATCCTGCATTGGTATATCTGTTTTACTACTGGTTTATTTTGTTCTTCTATTTTGAGTTTAGTAGCTTTCTTTTCCTATTTGTTTTCTTCAGTCAGTAATCTCATTGTAGCAATCACTAGGTGATGATCACTAAATATTTCAGCTCCTCTGTTTACTCTTGCATCCATTGTACTGTAAAAAAGGGAGTTGCTAGTTATTGTGTAGTCTATCATTGACTTTTGATATCTGTCTTCATTTACTCTTGTATATTTGTGGATATCTTAATGAGGAAAAAATGTGTTGGTTATTTCCATTTCGGCAAAAATCTATAAGTCTCTCTCCATTTGGAGAAGTTATTGTCTCTCCTTCTTTAGCTACTACTCCTCCTGATGTTTCTACATTGTTGCCTACTTTAGAGTTTAAATCTCTTAAAACCATAAGTTCGTGTTTGAGTTTGAGATTCTCTGAAGCTAATTGTAAATCGATCTTGTTAAGCGCCAGTCAATAAGTAATAAAAATAGCAACACGTAGAATGTGATGTACTACTATTCTATTATTTCTAGTTTTTGCTATTACCATTACTGGTGATCATCCTGTTCCTTCTCCTTCTTCTTCCCTTATTATTACAGTGGAATCTCTCTAATCGGGAACTCTCAGTTGATTGTAAAATCATCCCGATTTGCCTGGTTTCTCGATTTCCCGGCGACCTAAGGACTTTGTAACAATGGATATTTTGCTAACACGGAAACCATATTTGGATAGCAAGTGTGTGTTGGAATAAATAAATATAACGGAAATGGTGATGATAATCAGTGCAAGCCCACGAAAAATTGTCTTGATAAGACGGGGACCTTTCCCGTTTAGAGAGGTAAAATAAATAGAAAAAATTCCATTCACTGAAACTTCTTTCCGATTGGCTGGGTTTCCCAATTCCCCAGGGTCCCGACTAGAGAGGTTCCACTGTATAATAAAATATTAGCATTATTATTTACAGTATATGAATGATTATTAGCAACAGCAGAAATGGTAGCAGTAGTTACACTGCTTTTGTAATAACATTATTATATAAGAATAATGACATGTGGTACTCACTGCCGTCATATCTTACTATATTAGATAAGGGATTCAGGCTCGACACAAAGAATTACCACTGATCTGTTTCTGAAACAAGGGCAGCTAATTTCCTGCTATACGCCCCATTGAAGAGATTATTTCAATAGTGTGCCTGTCACAATTACGTCATTTAGAGAAAATGTAAAAAAAGCATGGACTTTGGCACTGTTGGGTTTGGAAATTCCAAATTTCAAACGAACATAGGCACACTATTGAATTGACTCCTTCAATTACTAATGAAATGCAAATCTAATTGAATGGAGATATAGATTAGTTCTTGTTGAGGTGGAAATTCTAATATTGATTTTTCTGATCTTCGTTAAAAAAAAAAAATCCTGCAAGAGGCTAAGGAAATTACTCACTTGTTCTCTGATGTGTGGAGAGAATATATAGTGTATGAAAGAAGTTTGGAAGTGGGAATCCGCTCAACAGAAATGCGTCAACATATAAGAATTATTACAATCCATAACACTACCTGTGCGGACCTAGCTTTTCTTGGTTAGAATTCAAACCTGGGATCTGACAGTCCATAGTCCCAAGTCCCGGAACCTAACCAATGAGCCACCAGTACCAAGGGACATAACTAAGATAAATGTTGGGCTCCAAACAGAGCCTGTGTTTGAGAGGTTCCTTTCAGTTGCAACAGTTTTTCGAGACTGTATAAGTCGGGATCATCACTCACAAATCTGACATGATGAGAGACTCTAGACAATCATCCAATGGACACATGTAGTTCAAGGCGTCACTGACATTGGACAGTGGGACATATTGGATAGGAGAATCAAAAGTGACTCACTCTGTTTGTATATATTGACCACATTTTAAACATGGTTCCTGGTAGAGTTATCTAAATTGCATGATGATTTGTATAATAATACATTGATGCTGTATAGTGTTTAATAACAGATTTATCCTTTGTAACATCTATTACAATCCCTGAAGGCTGTACGCTATACTGTGACAGAAACAGAATGAAATTTGACCTTGACCATTAGTTAAACTTACCTTGTGTTTTTGTTGCTTTTTTTCTAATAACCTGGTCAAAAGCAATATCATGTTCTAAAGTCTTTGTTTGTTTTTCTGGTTGGTTATCTGTAATATAACGGAGTTGTCAGTTATGTCATATCATTGGGGCACTGGGGTTTTTATTCTCTGTTCATTAAAATCAAGTAGTGATACTCAGATACTGTCTTAAGATTAAAAAAAAATTAAAACTTTATTTCTGGTAGTATTAACAAAAATTACAACATGATGTGAAATAGGCCATGATGGTGAATTTTACCTTTGGGCACTTCGTTAAAATAATCATTTTTACAAGAGCAGTAATGAAATGCACACATTAAGAAAAGCAGCACCCTCATGTTTTGCAAGACGAACGACATGTTTTCCATTGTTCCGTGATTCCTTTGTTCCGTGAAACAGAGAGAAGGAGTAAACGTAGATCTAGCATAGAATCAGAAAACAACACGTACGATTTCAGCGAAAGCGTCATTATACCGGAAGTGTTGTCATGGATTTGATTTGGGTTGTAACTACTCTTATGAAACGGTTCAGTTTAATATTTCATGAGTTACCTCCTCTAGATACGAAATAAATAAAATGTTCACAAAATTAAATCACATGTATAAATAATGATGAGGATAGTAATAATGATGGTAGAGGATGACGATGATGATGATGATGATGATGATGATGATGATGATGATGAAAGGAAAATTCATACAGCCTTTCTAGGTACAGACAGGAGTGGTGACAAGGATGTCTGCTCTCACCCTTTCTTTCATCCTGGCGATCGATTGTGTTACGAAGAAGCTACCAAAGGCAGACAAAACGGATTTAAAATGGACACTATGGCAACAATTGGATTTGGACTTAACAGACGACTTTGCAATACTATCATACACACGTCCAGGTGCAAGCAAAGACAAATGAACTCGCTGCCTATACATTTTGGACGATCTAAGTGGTATAACTGAAAGCAATGATGTCAAGCAATATTATCTCCGTAGAAAGCACATCTCTGGAAGAAGTAGACTCATCCATTTACCTAGGACGTATCCTCGACAACAAAGGCAGGATTAAATCACATATTTAAAAATTCTTGTAATAGTGATGAAGATAATAATACTAATGGTGATGATGACGATGATGATGATGGTGATGATGATGATGATAATGATGAAGGAAAATTCATACAGCCTATGTAAATGTAAGAGCAACTAAAGTAAGAACAACCTTCAACCATCTATCAAAGGTGTGGAAAGCAAGTAACATCTCACTGCTTGCAAAAATCCGGATTAATAATTCAAACGTAAAGTCGTCTACTGTATAGTTGTGAAACGTGGAAGACTACAAAAATGGTACTGAACAAAGCCTACACTTCATCAATATATACATGAGAAGTATCCTGAAAATCAAAGGGCAAGACAATGTAAGAAGTGAGAACCTTTGGACAAGAACAGGACAAAAACTAATAAAGGAAGAGTGCGGACTCTGGAAATGGCGATGGATAGGACACAACAAGTAGCATCATCATCATACTGTTATTGTAATGGAACCCACAAGGAATGAGAGGCGGGGGTAGACCACGAAGACAGCATAGAAACGATGCGTTGACAGAGACATACGAGAAATGGGACTCACACGGAGTGAGCTAAAGGATAGCCCAAGACAGAGGAAGGTGGAATTCGTTTGAACGTGGTTCCTGACCTGCCAGGGTGAGAGGCATTGGTGATTAATCGCACACGATAAAAATTGCATTGCGGTTTTAAAACACAACACCGAATAAACAATTTTGACAATAACATTATCAGTAAAGTACTGGATGAATGGGTTTCGATTATTCGTCAAAAGCAGTACGTCTCAGGGTTAACTGGGAGCAATTCTGCTATTTGAACAATTCTCCTATTATTGTGTGGCAGTAAACTTCCCGATCAAGTCTGGCATGCTTGTTTGTCATGTGACAGTCATGCAAATCGCTTTCCAACAGAATTGCTCAGGTTCTACGATGTCAAAATGAACCCTTCAATACGTCAGCGTCGAATGTGTCGCCTGTGAAATTTGTACAGTCTGCTCCATTGGCCCCACAGGGAGCGGAACAATGCAAATATATCGCAGATGTAAACCAAGTCAATGGTGTTTGCGTTTCTTCCGTGATGTAATCGACACCACAAAATCGACGCGTGGAATCGCTGACACATGAGTTTATGTCGAAATCCATATCCGTTATGAAATTAGTGGGCCTTTGAAAGTCCTATTGGATCGGCTATATTTGTGACTCAATGATTTATAATTTTCACCTCTCTTTTTTCTCCGACCTCGAATTTCTTGCTCTCTGACCACCTCCTATCAGAGCGTAATTAGCACTGAACACTTTCTAGTGGTATAATACTTGCGTTGAATATATCTAGGGATGGGAGTACTATAACTGGGCCTCTGGGAGGACAACTAGCACTGAACATCTATTCTTTAGTAGTGGATTACTAGCACTGAACATCTTTAGAGCTTTGTTAGCTCGGTTGGTAGCACGTTTTTTCTTTTCATGGCGAGGCGATGGGTTAAATGCAAAGGTCGCAGTTCGATCCCCATGGTGGCCATAATTTTTCTGCCTATTCCTTGTATTTGTCTCGTCTTTGTTCTATGGGGCTTTCATATTATCTTATGTCATTACCTTCAAAATTGAACATCTTTAGTGGTGTATTACAAACACTGAATATCTTTAGTGGTGTATTACGAACACTGAACATCTTTAGTGGTGGATGACTAGCGCTGAACATCATAAGTGGTGGATGACTAGCACTGAACATCTTGAGTGGTAGATTGCTAGCACTGAGAATCTTAAGTGGTGGATTGCTAGAATCTTAAGTGGTGATTGCTAGAAGAATCTTAAGGGGTAGATTGCTAGCAACATCTTTAGTGGTCGATTAATAGCTTGAACATCTTTAGGGTCGATTAATAGCACTGAACATCTTAGTGGTCGATTAATAGCACTGAAGACCTTTAGTGGTAGATACTAGAACTGAACATCTAAGTGGTGGATTACCAGCACTGAACATCTTTTTAGTGGTGAATTACTAGTGGTGGAATACTGGCACTGAACATCTTTAGTGGTCGATTGACTGAACATCTTAGTGTAGATTAATAGCTCTGAACATCTTTAGTGTGGATTGCTAGCACCTTTTTCAGTGGTGAATTACTAGTGGTAGATTGCTACTAGAATACTGACTGAAGATTTAGTGGCAGATTGGTAAAGCACTGAACATATTACTAGCACTGAACATCTTTAGTCATAGATTTCTAGCACTGAACATATTATGTGGTGAATATACTAGTGGTGGAATACTGGCACTGAACATCTTTAGACTACGAGTAGTGGTGAATTACTAGTGGTGGAATACACACTGAACATCTTTAGTGTAGACTACTAGCACTGAACATCTTTAGTAGACTACTAGCACTGAACATCTTTATTGGTAGACTACTAGCACTGAACATCTTTGTAGACTAATAGCACTGAACATCTTTAGTGGTAGACTACTAGCACTGAACATCTTTAGTGGTGGGTTACTCGCACGTAACTGTTTAAGTAAAAGATTACTAGCACTGAACATCTTGTTGTAGTTAGCTCGGTTGGTAGCACGTTTTTTTCATTGCGAGGGAATGAATGCCGATGCAGATGACGGTCTGATCCTCATGCTGGCCATGATTTTTTCGCCTAATCCTTTGTATTTGTCTTGTCTTTGTCTTGCTGGAGCTTTATATTATCTTGTGCCATTACCTTCCCATTTAACATACTTAGTGGTGGAATAATAGTACTCGAACATCTTTAGTGGTGGATAATAGCACTAAAACATCTTAGTGGTGGAATAATAGCACTGAACATCTTTTAGTGGTCGAATAATCGACATCTTTAGTGGTTGGTTACTAGCACTGGACATATTGAGTGGTGGATTACAAGCACTGGACATCTTTAATGGTGGGTTGCTAGCACTGGACATCTTTAGTTGTTGGCTACTAGCACTGGACATATTGAGTGGTGGATTGCTAGCACTGGACATCTTTAATGGTGAATTACTAGGACTCTACATTTTTAGTGGTGGATTGCTAGCACTGGACATCTTTAAAGGTGGATTACTAGCACTGGACATCTTTAGTGGTGGATTAGTAGCACTTGGCATGTTTAGTCGTAGATTGCTAGCACTGGACATCTTTAAGGGTGGATTACTAGCACTGGACATCTTTAGTGGTGGATTAGTAGCACTTGGCATGTTTATTCGTGGATTGCTAGCACTGGAAATCTTTAAGGGTGGATTACTAGCACTGGACATCTTTAAGGGTGGATTGCTAGCACTCGACATCTTTAGTTGTGGATTGCTAGCACTCGACATCTTTAATGGTGGAGTACTAGCACTGGACATCTTTAGTGGTGGATTGCTAGCACTCGACATCTTTAGTTGTGGATTGCTAGCACTGGACATCTTTAATAGTGGATTACTAGCACTCACATTGTTATTGGTGAATTACTAACACTAGACATTTTTAGTGGTGGGTTACTAGTACTGGACATCTTTAATAGTGGATTACTAGCACTGGACATTTTTAGTGTTGGATTAGTAGCACTCGACATCTTTAGTGGTGGGTTACTAGCGCTGGACATATTGAGTCGTGGGTTATAAGCACTGGACATATTAAATGGTGGGTTTGTTAGCACTGGACATATTGAGTGGTGGGTTACTAGCACTGGCGATATTGAGTGGTGGGTTATTAGCACTGGCGATATTGAGTGGTGGGTTATTAGCACTGGACATATTGAGTGGTGGGTTATAAGCACTGGACATATTAAATGGTGGGTTTGTTAGCACTGGACATATTGAGTGGTGGGTTACTAGCACTGGCGATATTGAGTGGTGGTCTATTAGCACTGGACATATTGAGGGGTGGGTTATTAGCACTGGACATATTGAGTGGTGGTCTATTAACACTGGACATATTGAGTGGTGGGTTATTAACACTGGACATATTGAGTGGTGGGTTATTAACACTGGACATATTGAGTGGTGGGTTATTAGCACTGGACATATTGAGTGGTGGTCTATTAGCACTGGACATATTGAGTGGTGGTCTATTAACACTGGACATATTGAGTGGTGGTCTATTAACACTGGACATATTGAGTGGTGGGTTATTAACACTGGACATATTGAGTGGTGGTCTATTAGCACTGGACATATTGAGTGGTGGTCTATTAGCACTGGACATATTGAGGGGTGGGTTATTAGCACTGGACATATTGAGTGGTGGTCTATTAACACTGGCGATATTGAGTGGTGGCTTATTAGCACTGGAAATATTGAGTGGTGGGCTATTAACACTGGCGATATTGAGTGGTGGGTTATTAGCACTGGACGTATTGAGTGGTGGATTACTGGCACTGGACATATTGAGTGGTGGGTTATTAGCACTGGACATATTGAGTGGTGGGTTATTAGCACTGGACATATTGAGTGGTGGGTTATTAGCACTGGACATATTGAGTGGTGGTCTATTAGCACTGGACATATTGAGAAGTGGGTTATTAGCACTGGACGTATTGAGTGGTGGATTACTGGCACTGGACATATTGAGTGGTGGGTTATTAGCACTGGACATATTGAGTGGTGGGTTATTAGCACTGGACATATTGAGTGGTGGGTTATTAGCACTGGACATATTGAGTGGTGGGTTATTAGCACTGGACATATTGAGTGGTGGTCTATTAGCACTGGACATATTGAGTGGTGGGTTATTAGCACTGGGGGTATTGAGTGGTGGTCTATTAGCACTGGACATATTGAATGGTGGGCTATTAGCACTGGACATATTGAGTGGTGGGTTATTAGCACTGGACATATTGAGTGGTGGATTAATAGCACTGGACATATTGAGTGGTGGGTTATTAGCACTGGACATATTGAGTGGTGGTCTATTAGCACTGGACATATTGAGTGGTGGATTACTGGCACTGGACATATTGAGTGGTGGACTATTAGCACTGGACATATTGAGTGGTGAGCTATTAGCACTGGGCATATTGAGTTGTGGATTACTAGCACTGCACATATTTAGTGGTGGGCTATTAGCACTGGACATATTGAGTGGTAGATGACTAGCACTGGACATATTGAGTTGTGGATTAGTAGCACTGGACACATTGAGTGGTGGATTACTAGCATTGGACATATTGAGTTGTGGGTTATTAGCACTGGACATATTGAGTGGTGGATTAATAATACTGGACATATTGAGTTGTGGGTTATTAGCACTGGACATATTGAGTTGTGGGTTATTAGCACGGGACATATTGAGTGGTGGATTACTAGCATTGGACATATTGAGTTGTGGATTACTAGCACTGGACATATTGCGTTGTGGATTAGTAGCACTGGACATATTGAGTTGTGGATTACTAGCACTGGACATATTGAGTGGTGGATTACTAGCACTGGACATATTGAGTTGTGGATTAGTAGCACTGGACATATTGAGTTGTGGATTACTAGCACTGGACATATTGAGTTGTGGATTACTAGCACTGGACATATTGAGTTGTGGATTATTAGCACTGGACATATTGAGTTGTGGATTACTAGCACTGGACATATTGAGTTGTGGATTACTAGCACTGGACATATTGAGTTGTGGATTACTAGCACTGGACATATTGAGTTGTGGATTACTAGCACTGGACATATTGAGTTGTGGATTACTAGCACTGGACATATTGAGTGGTGGATTACTAGCACTGGATATATTGAGTGGTGGGTTATTAGCACTGGATATATTGAGTGGTGGATTATTAGCACTGGACATATTGAGTGGTGGGTTATTAGCACTGGACATATTGAGTGGTGGATTATTAGCACTGGACATATTGAGTGGTGGGTTATTAGCACTGGACATATTGAGTGGTGGATTATTAGCACTGGACATATTGAGTGGTGGGTTATTAGCACTGGACATATTGAGTTGTGGATTACTAGCACTGGACATATTGAGTTGTGGATTACTAGCACTGGACATATTGAGTTGTGGATTACTAGCACTGGACATATTGAGTGGTGGATTACTAGCACTGGACATATTGAGTGGTGGATTATTAGCACTGGACATATTGAGTGGTGGGTTATTAGCACTGGACATATTGAGTGGTGGATTATTAGCACTGGACATATTGAGTGGTGGGTTATTAGCACTGGACATATTGAGTGGTGGGTTATTAGCACTGGATATATTGAGTGGTGGATTATTAGCACTGGACATATTGAGTGGTGGATTATTAGCACTGGACATATTGAGTGGTGGGTTATTAGCACTGGACATATTGAGTGGTGGGTTATTAGCACTGGATATATTGAGTGGTGGGTTATTAGCACAGGACATATTGAGTGGTGGATTATTAGCACTGGACATATTGAGTGATGGGCTATTAACACTGGACATATTGAGTGGTGGGCTATTAACACTGGACATATTGAGTGATGGGCTATTAACACTGGACATATTGAGTGGTGGTGGTGGGTTATTAACACTGGACATATTGAGTGGTGGGTTATTAACACTGGACATATTGAGTGGTGGGTTATTAGCACTGGACATATTGAGTGGACGATTACTAGCACTGGACATATTGAGTGGACGATTACTAGCACTGGACATATTGAGTGGACGATTACTAGCACTGGACATATTGAGTGGACGATTATTAGCACTGGACATATTGAGTGGTGGGGTATTGGCACTGGACATATTGAGTGGTGGGGTATTGGCACTGGACATATTGAGTGGTTGGTTATTAGCACCGAACATATGGAGTTGTTGGCTATTAGCATTGAACATATTGAGTTGTAGATTACTAGCACTGAACATATTGAGTGGTGGGCTATTGGCCCTGAACACATTGAGTGGTGGATTAGTAGCACTCGGTATTTTTAGTGGTGGGTTACTAGCACTGGACATATTGAGTGGTAGATTGCCAGTACTGGACATATTGAGTGGTAGATTGCTAGTACTGGACATATTGAGTGGTAGATTGCTAGTACTGGACATATTGAGTGGTGGATTGCTAGTACTGGACATATTGAGTGGTGGATTGCTAGTACTGGACATATTGAGTGGTCGATTGCTAGTACTGGAGATATTGAGTGGTCGATTGCTAGTACTGGAGATATTGAGTGGTCGATTGCTAGTACTGGAGATAATGAGTGGTGGATTGCTAGTACTGGACATCTTTAATGGTTGATTAGTAGCACTGAACATCTTTAGTGGTGGGTTACTAGCACTGGACATATTGAGTGGTGGATTGCTATCACTAAACATCGTAGCAATGAATTTGTTGGGACTTGAAATTTGCTCTTCAAACTTTCAACGGATGGTTAACATTCGGAAAGGGACTGCTTATGTTTTTATCTATCCCAATAAGACTTGGAGCTAGATCGCACCTAACGAGCGAATCAGCACCCCCCCTCCTTTATCTCTCTCTCCCCTGGCTCACACAATAAAAAATGAGCAAGAAATTGTTGCACCATTCGCCGAGCGTAAATGGAGGTGGGTCCTTTTTACTCGGAAAATGGAATCCTCGCTGGGATTCGAATCCTAGACATTTAGATTGGTCGACGCAATCGTTTTATCTCGGTCCTTTACCTCGGGTCTAGTAGTTGTTTGCGATTACATGCTGACGAGACGGAGTAAATGGAATGGGGTGAGCGAGTTTTTAATGGAAACATTGTGGATAGGGGAGCAAGGGTAAAAAGATGTGATCGTGAAGCACTTCTCCATCGGCATGATGGAAGTTTTAATACTAATAGTATTCTGTCGGTCTGTAACATGTCTGTCTCTTCAATGACCCATCCAGTCCCATCCCATCCCATTCCATCATATCTATGTATGTATGTATGTATGTATGTATGTATGTATGTATGTATGTATGTATGTATGTATGTATGTATGTATGTATGTATGTATGTATCTATCTATCTATCTATCTATCCAACCATCATCTATCTATCTATCTATCTACCCATCTACATGTCCATCTATCCATCTCGTATCTATATTATATCCATCTACCGACCTACTTACGTACATACTCATCTATCTTTGTATCTATCTATCTATCTATCTATCTATCTAGAGAGATCTATCTATCTATCTTTCTGTCTATCTATTTATCTGTCTGTCTACCAAGATCCGTCTGAGTATTACGGTTGCTATTTATTGGCCTCACCGCGTTACCTCAGTTAGTGGAGACTACTGGAGACATAAAGGTAGGCTGTTCCACCCCCCACCCCCGCCCCCATCCTTTCCCTGCCTGTCGCTTGCCGCGCTTCCCAGTGTCTGTCTCTCACCCTATCCTTCCCCCCAAATCCTGCGAACAATGCGCACTCCGGGTTTATGCGTCAGTAAGTAGGTTCTACGACAATTACGGTTTTTTCCCTCTGACGCCTCTCTTGACAGCTGCCGTCTCTCCCGACACCCCGGAGACAGTCTTTCGGCACTTGTCGGCAATTTTCGGCACTTAAACTGGACGGATAATAATAATGGAATGAAACGACGGTTGTATGGATGGAGAGAGAGAGAGAGAGAGAGAGAGGTTTAAATTAGTCGGCCATCGTGCTGTGCCAACTTTGGTGTTGTCTACGATTATGTTTTTTTCTTGATGCTATTGGCGACGATGGTGGCTGCGCCATACGAAGCTAATAACAGCGGCGTGGTGAATAGTAGTAACGAAAAGATCAATCTCTGTCTCATGTCTTATCCTAACAAGCCGTCAGACTAGCATCTCATCATATTCCCGATCCTTTGCTACTAGATCTAGATCACTTCACTACATTCAATCTCAATAATTTTTACCCTTCCATTGTCGCCACACATTCCCTTAAGTTCCTTCAAAACTGTTACGGCCCATAGAACCGGAGATTATCGCGGTCTCTAGCATAAAATGTAACTCGTTATAATTCACCAAGACAAACAGTGAGGCAAGGGGTATGTCGGAAGTAAATGAAATGACATTAAATTATAATCTATCTATCTAGGAAACGTAGTTAGCTCAGTTGGTAGCACGCTTTCTTTTTATGGCGAGGCGATGGGTGCCACCCAATGGTGGCCAGGATTTTTTTTCTGCCTATTCCTTGTATTTGTCTCGTCCTTGCTCCTATGGGGCTTTCATATTACTTAATGTTATTTCCTTCACTTCAGTTATAATTGACAATGACGTCAGTGGCCTGATGGTCACGAGGTCCTAGGTTCAATTCTTAGCAATGCTAGGTTTAACATTGTGTTCAAAGGAAGAGACACTTATCATGCATTTCCCCGCTCGACCCAGGTACAAGTAGGTACCAGCAAGAGCTTAGGAGTAGAAATCTGCGACATAACATTAGCATCTAGACTAGGAATTGATTATGCTCACCTGGTCCGCTTAACGCCATAGAGACCGGGATAAACTCTGGATTTCTGGACAGTAAGGGTCTTGAAGGAACTTCCTTCACAGGCTGCTAGTCAGTTCGTCACATGCTTTTATTTCCCGGCTGGTGCAGGTACTCAGTTGCTCCTGTATCAAGTCGGGAAAGTCGTGTGCAAAGAACCTCAACGGCGGACCAATCATTGAGAGAATCCAAACCCAGGACCTCCAGAATTCCACGTGTAGCAGCCTAATCACCATGTTGCCCACGCTGTATTCTCAGCCTGTACTTAATATATCCACAACTTTTATCATCGATCCCCACTGTCGTATCGTATCGTAATAATAATATGAGAAAAAATAAACGCTGTTTCTGTGTAGAATATGTTACCCAGAATGTTGCAATGTGTAATACTTCTTTAGAAACTAGAACGAAATCTTACTGTCAGTAGTGAAACATTGTCCACTCGATTGCTCTGTTCTTTCCCCTAGTCCTGCTCTCTGTCTGTCTGTCTGTCTGTCTGTTTGTCTGTCTGTTTCTCTCTCTCTCTCTCTCTCTCTCTCTCTCTCTCTCTCTCTCTCCCTCCATCCCTCTCTCCTCTCTATCTCTCTCCCTCCCTCTCTTCCTCTCTTTCTCTCTCTCTCCCTCCCTCCCTCCCTCTCTCTCTCTCTCCCTCCCTCCTCCCTTTCTTTCTCTCTCTCTCTCTCCTCCCTCCCTCCCCCTCTCTCTCCTTCCCTCCCCCTTTCTCTTTCTCTCCCTCCATCCCTCCCTCTCTCTCTCCCTCCCTCTCTTTCTCTTTCTCTCTCTTTCTATATGTCTGTCTGTCTGTCTGTCTGTCTGTCTGTCTGTCTGTCTGTCTGTCTCTCTCTCTCTCTCTCTCTCTCTCTCTCTCTCTCTCTCTCTCTCTCTCTCTCTCTCTCTCTCTCTCTCTCTCTCTCTTTCAGGTCGCCAGTGTTACTGGTATCAGATCGAAAATAGCAAATATGTGCCCGACTACGACAACAACTAAAAACAACAACAACAACAACAAAGACACAATACAAAGAAAAAAACTCAATCCCCATTCGGCAATTTGTCAATCATGAGATTATTATGATAAAAAATAAGTCAGTTATAACAATATTTATAAATATTTATCACAGGCATGATCACATTCATTGCACTTGATACCAGGGTTAGTCTTTGTATATCAGACACAATCAGTTTAACGTAAACATGGAACACTTGGAAAGATGTCAGTTTCAAATTGTTGAACTCAGCACACAAGCACAAAAGGATTTTCTTTAATTTATGATAATGGGATGGTGCGATGCAATGAACTAATGATAAAAAAAAACACCCAATAAACAAGGTCGAAACGCTGAATGTGTACGATCATGTCGGTTTTAATTTGATTTGATTTGATTTGATTTGATTTGATTTGATGTGATTTGATGTGATTTCATTTGATGATATGATTTGATTTGATTTGATTTGATTTGATTTGATTTGATTTTACCCACATCCACAACTAACGTGATCTCGAGGTTTTTTAATTTGATAGAATTTTAACAATTATACCCAGACTGCTTTTTAAATAGCCACTGGATTC